>CAJNOQ010003281.1:0-17333 GCA_905250885.1 Didymodactylos carnosus | reverse complement strand
CCCCTTTGTTGTTGTTTATTTTTTTTTTTTATATTGCTTATAAAATTTAAAAAAAAAAAAAAAAAAAAAACAAGAAAAAAAAAACACAGAACTATGCTATGTCACTACCACTGGACCATATTTCTTTTTTCTAGTACATACACAATAGAAGAAGAGAGAGAACATCTATTATAACGTAATCAGACGAAATTATATAATATTACTAACTCTCTTTTTTGCATACATCGATATTAAGCCATAGAAGTGTGCGCTGTGTGTGTGTATATGCATGTATATATATATACACGAGTACAGCATCACAAAAAGTCATATGTCATTGAAAAAGAAGAGTATACACACATTTTTTTCTTATGGTAATGATATGCACAAGAAAAAGAAAAAATAGAACAAAAGAAAAGAGATTTCTTTTTGCCTTAATATCTTTCTAAAGAGAGTATCATACAGACTCACAATATGCATCTATCCATGTCATCGATGTCAATAGTTAACGAAAGAAACGAAAAAAAAAGAAAGAAAAGAAAAAAAAGAATTCAAATTTCACCTTGATGTTTACACAATCTCATATGGAGATGTAAAAGAATTTTCACACATATTTCTACAAAAAAAAAAAAAGCAATTAATTTATAAATGAAAAGAATCGTATTCATCGAGTTTTAATTTAAAATATTCCACTGGGTGTATACAAGTATATATAATATATATATATATATATATGAAACACGTAATGAACAAAGAATAAAACATATATGTTTAACCATAATACTTGGCTTGTTGAAAAAGCAAGTTCGTATCTTCAGTCGTAATTTATTTTAATAAACAGCAAAATTCTTATGCCATTTATGAGGTATTATTAAAATGATCTTCAATTTCTTTTTCTTTTTTTTCAAAATAATGACATCTTGATTATTATAGTACTTAAGTTAAATTCTGACATATGCTGTATGATGATAGATAATTATATATCATATATGTTATTTCAAAGAAAATAGAAAACTAGAAAAAATCCCAATGGAAAATTAACCAATTAGTTCCATTTTCTATCTGAAACTAGAAGTAGATACCAAGTTTAGAGTAAACATCATACCATGGATGCCAATCAAAATAACGTAGAAACTCAAAAACAAACAAAGGGAATAATAACGAATAGCGAATCATTTTATATTGACTTCGAAACTATTGCCTACTTATGTAAAGAGTATTTGATTTTTATTACATATTTACTTCTCCGCTTCATAATCTATAAATTCATAGGCTATATTAGGCACTAAAATTATGTGACCATCCTATGTTATATTATTTTGTTATTCTACACAGAATCTGTGTAGCGTAACACGATAAAACAACATAATATCTGTGTCAATGATAGATGCTAGTGAGTTTAAACGTTTATCAATGTATCAGACAACTCCTTCACCACAATTTCTATGCAAAAATGTTTAATTGCTTTTAATTCTGTAAATAAATTATTTAAAATCAGTGGATTTTAAATTGATCAAAAATATTCAAATATCTAGGAATGGATGTATTTGTTCTATTCACACAACCCATGTGGGCGTTTTTCGCTCAAAACTGGTGATACATTACGCTAACGTGTTCAATATCTTGAAATATTTTCTTAAGAACCTCCCCCCGCCCTCTCGATCAAAACATCGATTTTGAGATAAACACATGGAAAGTTAACCTGAAGTATCTACTTTCAGAATCTGTATTGCTTACGATCCTAGAAGTGATTTTTCGGGGCTTTCGAGCAAGTTTCTTGGAGCCTCGAAAAACAGGATCTTCAAATAATAGCTTTTTCCTGGATACTTATGCAATTAAATTTTTTTCTGAACACGTAGAATATAGAGCAAATGTTTCCGATCAAAATAAGACCTCGCACAACTCTATATGACCTTGAATCAAAAAGTCAAAAGCATTTTCCCACAAGTCCTAAAATGGACTAACCGATGTACAGCGTTTTATCTTAGAACATACTATTTGTGCAGGCATGTTCAGTGTACAGCACTTTTTCCAATAATGATTCATCGCAAAGAGACTTTCTTTGTTTTTAATCGAAAGAGCGAAGAATTCTACGTAAACTGATGAGAATCAAGTTTTCAATTAGACCATAGTTGTTTAGAAAATTAAGTTGAGGTTGTTGAATCTCTAGAAAACAAAGGCTTAATTGAAAAATCAGCATCTGTCCGCCCATGTAGTTAGGTGTCTAGTTTAAAATAAAACAAATCCATAGTTTGAAGTATATTAAAAAATCTTGGGAGAAACTTCAGAGTCCTTTCTGGCTCTGGATCTCTGGAAAACTTCTGAACGGTAAGACTTGGAGGCAAAACAAAAATTTCATACCCATAACTCATTGTGCCCACATGTATGGAAAGTTTCATCAAAATCGAATGTACGGTGTCGGAGATAATTTCTGATGGGAGAGCCCTTTAATGAAAGAACTTCACCGGGATTTATCAACGTTTATCAATAAAACACGATACAAGAGACTATCGTTATACCTAAGTCGTTATACCTTAGCGTTTTAAATATTTATATCTCGATAAACTCTGATAAGTATTTATCGAACTTTATCGTGATATAAATATAATCATGGTATATGCCATATTTATCTAAGAAAAAAAAAGTATGGACATAATATCCGATAAAAACTTATCAAAGTGTATTACAAAAAACAAATCAGTTCGATAAAAACTAAATGCAACCATTGTGATACCAGTTTATTTCAATAAAAACTAGAAGAATGTTCTGCTGTATTTTATCTCTGTATATAACCATATCATGATAATTAGTATGATTGTCGAGGGCAACTGATTCATCTCGATGATTTTCAATAAAAAAGTCGTCAATTATTACGGCAATAGGGAAAATATCTTGATATACCCCAGTGTCTATTCTGATGAAATTCTTTATCGTACTAATAGGCGATAAAATTCTATTGAGGATTATCGTAAATATTTTTAAAGTCACATCTGTTGTTTATCGAGATTTTTCTTCTGTCTCGATAAACCTCGACAATAATTATCGTTATTTTATTAAAAGAAAGAATTTATCACCGTGATCGTGTCACTTATGCTATGATAATAAAACGTTAAAAAATATATATCAAAGATTATCAAGACGAACAGGTCATCCAGATGTGGATTGAGGTATTACGATAATAAGTTATGTGTCAATCGATATATCACGATAAGTTATAACCATTGTCTTGTCAGATATTATAGTTCTAATATAATAGTTCTATGTTTATCAAGATAAAACGATGACTCATTGAGGTTAAAGCGATATATCGACGATTCACAAAAGAAAATTCTAAATTTAACGAATAGTATTTACAATAGATATTCTGCAAGTGTTTTAAGTACGTCAACTGGATAGGTATAAAATCCTAGACACGAGAAATATGTATGAGAGTGGGAGAAATGAACGTTTTCTCATTTACTGTAAGAGAACTACATAATTGACACTTGGTATATTCGTCTCATTTTAGCAGTGAGAAATGACGTACGATCTTTGCAGTTTAAAAATGTTCTTTAAACAGTTTTCGAGTAATCGTTTCAAAAACTGTTATTAGCAGCTGTTAATCCAATTTTTCACTCAAAAATTTACCGATTTCTGATAATTTACTCATAAAACCAAAAAGTAATTAAACTTTTTTGTTCAGACGTTGTTTGAGATAGACTAAAAAGAGTGTCTAATACAATAAGAAACGTTCAAGAAATAAATATAAGAATTAAAGTAAACACGGAATATCGAATGGTCACATAATTTTGATTCTCAGTGTGTACAATTTATAAACGTATTTATGACTCAAAAATGATGTAAAATTAAGGTACGCGGAGTAAAAAATATATGCGGAATATTTTCTTCAATTTGTTTTTTCTTATTTCCATTTCTTATTGATACACATTCAAGTATTAAACAAAAAGATGAGCAACCCGTTCTTAAACATTTTCTCATTTGTTCTTTGTCCGTTTGTGCGTAATCGCTTTAGAACTTGCCACTATTCTCAATTAGCCAATGAACTAAGGAAATTTTTTCTAATAAAGAACTATGCTAGGCTTCTTAATTGAGATCATTTTTTATAATTAAAGAAATAAAGATGATATCAGTTTGGAAATGGCATATTCTATCAATTGTGAAAAGTGATATCAGTTTGGAAACGATTTTTCTATTAAGAAAAAAATGATCTCAGTTTGTAAACTGATATCACTTTTCACAATTGATAGAATATGCCATTTCCAAACTGATATCATCTTTATTTCTTTAATTATAAAAAGTCATCTCAATTAAGAATGAGTCGAGATATGCTGTCTCTCTCTCTTTATCGTTTGCACAAAATAAAACAGTATTTGGAGGAATGTATGATTCGAGTCTAACAGTCATTGAATTTGAAAAAAATGATATCTTCACGTGTAAACTATAGAGTCATCCTAGATCTATGAATCGATAAGCTCGATGCCTGATCATCCATACACGAAAAAAAATTTTTATATCCGGCTTGCAGCTAGATGTACAATTTTCTATTGTGTATGGTTAACTAGGCTTGCTTCAAAAATTTAATAGATGAAATATGTAGAGCTCATTTTCTTCTATTAGGCTATGTATTTGACTTCTTGCTATTTTCACAAGGACAGACAGAAGGATGCTTGCTTATTATGGGAAAATTTTGATTACGAAGCTGACTTTGTTTTTCGAAACATTTCTAGTTTGAACTGGAAGTTAAACTTATTCTCGATCTGTTACCATTGCGCTCTAAAAAATAATGATTTTTACGATGTGTCTACCGTATAATGTGTCTTACAAGTGCCTTCAATGTGCCCTAGAAAACAAAAATGTCCTAATGTGTCTACAACTTAAAGGAAATGAAGGTTCTTTTAACAGTAAGACACTTTAAAGTAAAAAATGCCTGAAAAATGGAAATATTTTTCTCGCGCTAGCATAGTCTCACATCGCAGCCTACGTTTATAAACTTATAAACGCAATGTTTTATAAACTCAAGGAAGGCTCGAAGATTCCACTCGAAGTACATATTTACAGAAAAGCTAGCTCAATTCTACCTTATATAACCTGGACTTGCGAGGAAGAGCGCGAAAATTAAGAACAAGCCGTGTAGAGTTTGTACATTTTCCGATCACAAGCCAATCTTCCAGAAGTCTGGTCACTGTCGTGAAAGTATAGATCATGAGGATGCAATAGAGATCTGAACGGACACGAGAATTCCCGTGATGGCGGGTACGTCCATACTATCTGTAGGCATGGGAGGACACGGGCAGCCTCGAAAAAGACATGGACGGTCATTACCGAAAAGTCCATGATGAATTTTGCAAAAAAATGCCACTACATCTGTGGCGCATCAGAGGGAAACAAAATATTTTTTTTTGTACGGGCAGTGGCAAAAGTTCCACGGACAAGCACGCTCAATTGAGCTACAGCCACGGACAGACACGAATAAAAATATTTTGCCCATGCAGATCTCTACTTCCCAAAGATAAGATAGCGAGTTCAAATCTCCGCTGGATCGGTATATTTCTTTTTTGTGTTGTGCCTTCCAGAAAGGCACGTCTGTATTTATTAGTATAAGTTAAGTTGCTTATCGATCGAAAAAGATTTCTGTTTTAAGTTTCAACCTTTGACAACAATGAAGGTATGATAGTAATAGGTAATTCTATAATTTTTTGAAAGACTATATAATGAGTAGCACGTACCTTTTAAAAGGAAAAATGCAACGTGTCATCGGAAAAGCGTAAAATGAAGATAAATAACTAAAACTATTATCCGTTATACTAATTTTCAGAATATGTTGTTCTCTTCTATTGAATACAGATAGTTCGAAGAATATTATTATAGTTGATGATTCAATGAAGAAATTAGAAAACTGTTAGAACTAATGATACATTCATCATGTATCCCTGACTTATATGTTTTTCGACCTTTTTTATATCTTCGTTTTCCTTGTTGTTATACTTATATTTATTTTATTCCTTATTTTTATCAGAATAACCACAATGGAATGCATTCAATTATTAATCGACCGAAGATTGTCATTGAAATATAGATAGTCAAAATTTCTAGTTAATGTGACGATGTAAGAATAAATCGAATATTATTGCCCGTCTATTATTCATCTGGCATGTCTCTAGTAGAGACACCTAGGCCAATTAGAAAGCGGTCAGAAAGTTTTGCGGTATTTTTCTCGTCACTTTGAAAGCTTAGAAGTTTTCACAAAACTTCCAATGCAAAAGTTGTAAATGATCGTAGTAGGCACTGAATGATGCAAAAATCAATTAAAATCTCACCCGCAAAAGGATTGGGAGCAGTTTTAGTGTGAGAGGGTCCGAAACGTTCTTACTTCCCGCAAGTGGAGAATTACAACGTTTTCTCTGTCTGTATGGGGTAAATGGAACGCATCTATCAAAACACACATAGCTTGCACAATACACATTCGCCGAGAATTTGATTTTCTAAGAAATGAATTCGCATTCGCTGGAAATTCATTATAATGCATGTTGGTGTATATGAGATATTTGCGAATTCTCTACAATTGTCTGACTAGTTTGGGTCACCATCTAGCTCAGTAACGGTCCATTGCGAATTCTCTATTATTTCTGAGTAGTTTAGATCACCATCTAGGTCAGGTAAGGATCGATTGCGAATTCTCTATTATTTTGTGACGTGATCAAAATGGGACAGTTCGGTGGTTCGGACGTGGTAGTGGATATCCTTGTAGCGTTTTATACGGGGTGGACCATAGCTTGGAAAATACACATTCGACGAGAATTTGATTTGCTAAAAAATGAATTCGCATTCGCTGGGAATTCGGTATGCAATAGATGATCATAATGCGTATTGATGCCATGAGAATGAGTCACGATCGTTAGAAAAGAGACAAAAACTTGGGGTTTTCTCGACTCAGCAGTCAAAGCTATTTCTCTAATATGTGTTCATCTGGAATGCACAGCCTGAAAACCCGTACTTTCTACCTGAAGAGGTACTCACCAGCATTAGCAGCCACAAAAGCTTCGCCATCTGGCAACAAAATCGCGCTCACAGGCTTAACTGGTATAGACTTAAGGGAACGACGATAACCATCGGCATCTATCTACAAAAACCTGGATGGTGACCTAAACTAGTCAGAAAATAACAGAGAATTCGCAATCGATTCTGACTTGAACTAATGCGAGAAAAAAATAAACATTGTAAGTCTATAGCAAGTATGAAGACATGCTGCATACCGAACAAAATAGTAAAGGATAACTCAGTTCGCCGGAAATGCGAATTGTCCATGGTCTCAAAATACACGAGATTCTTTCACAAACGTATTTTGACTTTGATAATCGTGCTTTCAGGTATATTGAAACACACGGGAGACGTAAAATGTAGCAGACATTCACTTCTATCCATCCGTATGTAGATTAAAAGTCTAATGTACTATAAGATCTCAAGATAGTTTGTCCGCCACATATGAGACTCTAATTTCAAAAAAATTCTGTGCGTTCCTGTTTCACAGTATAGATACAAAGTTTCTTAGAAAAAGATTTAGAGAATTGTTTCACTCATGAGCTAATATGCTTTAGAAAGTCAATGCACGTACTTCGGAATATGACGGAGAGCACGAAGAGCATTTCACCATGTTCACAATGGGAACATTGAGAAATGTAAAGGATTATTTTGAAAAAATTATCTGATCGCAATTAAACTCTGCAAATCATATGGCGGTGGTGTTTGCCGTATGCGACATGTCGAGGAAGTTTGTCATTCTGAAGATGATCACTCTAAACAAACAACTGCCAAAAACGATCGCCTAGCTTGTGGTGAGGGATAAGGATCGCTGATACCATTAGAAGAAGGAAGATCAGTGTGGTCAAGAATCTCATTCTATAACAATATTTTCTATGCCTGTCATTGTTCTTAATATGGTCATTAATACAATTTTGCATGATTTTTAATTTATAGACTATGGCAGCATACTTTCTGTTTCGAAGTGGAAACCTATCAAAACGACTGTTCGTAATAGAAACAATCACCAAAATGTTTTCAGATTATGTATCATATGTGGGACTATTTGATGTAAAATATGGAACAAGATTGGCACTCATATTATGAGCTTGGTTACTACAACTGTTAGATTTAATTAATACCGGGTGTCACAAAAGTCCAAATGAAAAACAAACTTTAATAACTCCGTCATTCCTTAACTAAACTTCAAGGTTATTTTTTTGCTTAATGACGGAAAGTTTTCAAGTTTTGTTTGATGTGTTTGGACATTTTTGTTAATACTTGAAAGAATTGTTTAGATTTATTATAATGGGACTCGGGTTTTGTAGAATCTTTTCTTAATAAATTATCTACTGAAAAACCTTTTTCAATGGGACTTAAATGATTTTTAATATTAAAATAAAGCAGATGATGTCACATAACAAAATAATTATTTACTTTTGTTATTGTGTCAAGCTTATTAAATGTGATATCAATAATTAATTTGATTTTTGTATTAACAGAAGATAGCATTGATGATTTCTAAAACTCGAGAGATGTGTGTTTTTGAGTTCTATAGTACAACACATCTCTCAAGTTTTAGAAATCATCAATGCTATCTTCTGTTAATACAAAAATCAAATTAATTATTAATATCACATTTAATAAGCTTGACACAATAACAAAAGTAAATAATTATTTTGTTATGTGACATCATCTGCTTTATTTTAATATTAAAAATCATTTAAGTCCCATTGAAAAAGGTTTCTCAGTAGATAATTTATTAAGAAAAGATTCTAAAAAACCCGAGTCCCATTATAATAAATCTAAACAATTCTTTCAAGTATTAACAAAAATGTCCAAACACATCAAATAAAACTTGAAACTTTCCGCCATTAAGCAAAGAAACTCTTCATTACGAAGAAAACAATTCTCTAAATCTTTTTCTAAGGAACTCTGTATCTATAATGTGAAATAGAAATATAAAACAGATATTATATTTTGAAGAAAATCCCATTACTTTTGGTAGATGCGTTCCATTTATCCCATACAGACACGGCAAACGTTCTACTTTCCCACTTATGGGAAATAAGAACGTTTCGGACCCTCCCACGCTAAAACTGTTCCCAATCCTTTTGCTGGTGAGATTTTCGATTGATTTTTTTAGGTGCCTACTACCATCGTCTATAACTTTTGCACTGGAAGTTTTGTGAAAACTTCTAAGCTTTCAAAGTGACGAGAAAAATGTCGCAAAAGGTTTTGACCGCGTTCTAATTGCTCCGGGTACCTCTGTCTGCTTTTCGCTATTCGATAACCAAGACCAGAGCACATAATTGCCACAGGATATCTTTTCTGAAAATTCCTTGAGAAGACTGAGTTTTGCGAGAATCTTAGAAATAAGAACAGTATTCTGAAAGTTGTCATCTGTACACTTTATCTACACTCTAAAAAGAAAATCCAACTTCAATCTTAAAAGTGAAGTGTCACAGACACAATTGTGTCTCTTATGTGACTAGATTACATCTTCCAAACAATACATATCTTCTGTAAGTCTTCGGTGTGTCTGATGGTAGACACATGGAAGTCACACTGTAGTCGCATGGAAGACGTTTGAACAAGAAACAAGACGCTTAGTAGTCACATCTTCGTGGATGTCTTCAAAATATCGACTCACCTATTAGTACCGCTTGAGAAATGTTTTCTGGAAGACGCGAATCTGGATTCAATTTTCATTGTAGATGTAGGAAGCGATTTCTAACTCTATTTCTGATTTAACCTGATATACTAGGTAAAGGCTGAGAAGACTTGAGGAAATGTAGTGTGTGTGTGGTGTGTTTAAGCGAAACTCTTGACTTTCTAGAAGAAGCGGACAGACGTTATGGATGAGAAACCTTATGAACTTTTAGCGGAAGTAGGAAAGACTATCAACTTCAGCGTGTGTGACAAACAAATTTTTAAAAAAAAATTGCAATCTTTCTTTGCCCTCGCAACTTCTGTGTGTTTCTGTTTTAAGGTTTTAACCAAAGTCCCACCGAAACGTCAATGTAAGACACGAGTAAGACTAATAATTAATGGGCCTTGGTGATTCGATAGTGAACATGTTCCTGTGATAAGTGAACAGATCAAGTTCAACTCTCGACAGAAACAAAAAATTTGTTTAATGAGTCTTTTCCAGAAGACACATCAAAGCGACTTCAAAGGCGCCGCTTTAATGCGTCTAAATCGGAACCGACTTCAGTATCTTCCATGCGACGGATGATACTACAAATAGTCGTATAATGTGTTTTCGAAATAGACCCAATTATGTAACTAAATGGGAACTGATTTTGACGTCTTCCTAGAAGTTGCATTTTTTTTTTAGAGTGTATAATGACATCTGTACTAAAGATCAGTACAAAAGTGTTCTATAACTTTCAAAAATTTCTAGAAAATCATTTTCAAAAATCCAACTATTTTTTATTAACTTTTTAAACTTTTATTAAATTTCAGAATATAGCGTAGATGAAAATAGAGTATATCTTTATCCTAGTAAATGGATACTTTGCGAGCAGTAAACTTGTTTACTTGTGAATTTCCGTCTATACTTGACAAGCACTTGACAAGTATTTTCATTCATAAAATATTACTCGATAATTATTTGTCTATAATTAGCTTGTATTCCAAATCGTTTATCATCGCTAACATTATCGTTTTTATCACGTGTGTTAACACAAAATTATCTTTTTCACTTCTGACCGACAATGGATTCGTCGATCGAACAGCAGTTATACCAGAATATGAGACAGATATTAGCGTAAATTAAAATTATATAAAACAACTTATACGCGATACCTTTAAATAATTTCGATAAAAATATTACAATAATGATAAAGGCTAATAATGGACAATTTGTAGATGTGAAAGCGGATCAAAACCACACGTAACATTTAATATTATTATGAAAATATTATGATAAAAGCGTACATGAATCATTATCCATACATTCAAATTGTCTCATACATTTGCTTATTCGTTTTCTACTCTAACTTTTCTGACTGATATTTACGTTTATTCGAATTCAACATCATAAACAGGTTACATCTATATTTTACTGGGAAAAATGCGATCACCCACAATAGTTGAATCCATTGTCATGCAGAGATGAAAAAATGATTTTATACTAACATATATGATAAAAACGATAAAATATTTATAAAAAAATAGATAAAGTGTACAATCATTTATTCCGGTACTTACATGATACAGATTTCCTTGATTAAAGCCAGTAAGACACGATCTTTTTTTTACTAATTTGGTCATGAAAAAAAAGCTTTTTTCTTTTTTTCTGTCTGTTACTCAAAACTTTCTCTTTTGAAATTAAATTTGAAAAATATATCATTTTGTTGAGATGTTGTCCCAAAAAATTGAACGGAAATTGGGGGTTTATATGTAAAATACTAATCTTAATAAATTTTCGAGAAAAAACGATGGTAGTTTTGGAAAATTTTCATTTTCTCAGTGGGTAAAAGGTTTATAATGCTGAAAAAATGTCTCGTATACCTATTTTAGTGTGTAGCATCGAATAAGATAAGTCTCAAGAAAATTTTTTTTTACCTAGTGACAACGTTTCTCATTAGGGGTCAAACAGGTTTTCTGAGGTCGGAAGAGAGGAAAACAGCTTAATGACACAGTTTAAGATGTGGCGAACATTTTTGGTAGCGAAACATTTCAGCGTACTTACTTTTTTCAGAAAATTTGGCATGAACTGTCGAAAAATACTTTTTTTTTCTGCAGTAGATTCATCGGGGAAACCTTGTCAGCGTTACTCTAGGAGACAAAGATGTGAAAACTTTCTTCTGGACATACGCATAGTCTAATGAACATGATGAAGAGTATAGAGTGAAGAACTATTCTCGTTCAAACATATAGCCAATAGCTAACGTTTTGAACAACGAAAATAATGTCGGTTGTTAAGCGTTAGAAACAATACAACGTAGAAATTTTGTTATAAAAATAAAGAAAAGAACATTAAAAATTTAATAGCAAATATGAATAATAGAAATACGAAACCTTCACAAAAGAAGAAGAACAACAAAAACACTAAACGATTCGTTAAATTGAAATCAAGTGTGAAACTAATACTATCGAGAAAAACCACAGAAACGCTAAACTGAATGAATCGTAGAAAAGACAAGTAATGCAATCAAGTTAAAAATTATGTCTCTAAAAAACCATGCCAGACACTTTGCCAGAGAAATTTGAGCAAAAATACATCGATTTTCTTTTTCGTTGTTCTTTCTCTAGTAAGAATTCGAGCTTAATCAGACCTTCACTTTAATATTTGCCACAACGGTGAAAGAAGAGGGAGGAGGGATTGCCCTATGGAGGGAGGTTCCTTCCAACAATATATCGAACCAAAGTTATAATGTTCAAGAGTCAGTTCAACAAAGAAATACTTTTCTAGCTTGTGTAATATTCCTATAACTAAATTAAAATAAATTCAGGCACTGCTTAATCGCTGTTTATTGTATTAAATTACAAATTAGTTTGGGTTATAGTAATAAAATGATACAAATATGGGATTAAGTGTATACCTTAGAAAAACTTCTTGACAGTGAAAGAGTAATACAAAATGTTCAATTAATGAAAGAAAACAAAAAAACCATCGTAAGAATTCAGATGAAATCATTCATTCAGTAAAAAAATAGATTAACAAACAAACACGCACATTTAAAATTGTTTCTTTCTACAATGTAAGATAGATCATGAAAAAAAAAAATGTCAAAGAGAGAAATGAAACCAATAAAAGACTTTGTCTTTCTTATATTGACAGTGGAATTTTCAAGTTAAAAAAATTGTTTTTAAATTTATTTATCAAGATCTTTTCGTACACGATAACCTCGATAGGCAGCCTAAAAATTTTTAAAATAAAAAAAAACAGGAAAATTAATTGTATTCAACACGGTTGATATTAATCTAATTACCTGTATAACGACAGCAGCTGCAGCATCCTCGCCTGTTTGAAGTTTATTTCCTTCAGCAGATGGTGACAAAACTAAAAGAATATAGATAAAGATATTGAATCTAGTCTAAAATATAAATATTAATTTACTATTTTTATTTCTTTCTTGTTCGTATTCTTGTTGTCCACCCTCTTTTTGTTGTTCACTGCCTGGTTTTTCACCTGTAACCAATTCTTTTCGTATTTTATAACCACGATAAGTTGCTTGAATTGTTGTTGCTGCTTTATCCATTGATTTATCATCGGCCATCATTTCGTCGTTATCTTCGTCGTCGTTTTTAAAATTTTCTTGTTGATCTTTATATTCGTCTAGATGAAAATCGTCACTTAAACGAGTATTTTCACGTTCAATATGATGTTCGTGATCAACTAAACATAAATAAAAGGAAAAAATTAGATCAAATTAATCGTTTATCCTATGTGCTATTTTGTAGCATTTCGTTAAATATAGTATACACTTCGTCTCACCGGTAAAACAAAAAAAAACAACGTTCATGTTGTGAAAATGCGTATTTTATGTTATATTTCTTCGCATTTTTACTGGCAAACGTGTATCAATATAGCATAACATGCAATTTTACAGTGTGATATTTATTTTTACATATGATTTCTTAAATTGTTGCTTTATTATTTCTTGTCTCTATCTAGATGAATTAAATCTTTCAACAAAAAACGAAGTACTTGCTATTTTAACATCAGACATTGGATCAATTATAACTGCCGAACTAGACAGAATCCCGAAGATATTCCGTTATCTATGAGATATGAATATCAAGTCATTAAGAGTTTTTCATTAGAACACATATTTAATAATTTGTGATTACAAGCTGTGAACTCAATTAATTAAGATTTCACCTTTTTCCCACCATCATCGTGCAAAGCGTTTTTCCTCTCATTTTATATATTCGATTCGAGTCAAACTATCAATAATCAAAGGTATTCATATGGTCAGACCATTATCTGAAGTTTCAGATCAACGCGTTCATATAAAATGATAAAGATTATAAGAGATAAAATAGATTTAAAAACACCGTTACCATTTCTCTAGCGTCAGGTATTAGCCATGTTAGTTAGATGAGCCATATTAAATGATAGTAGTGCCTTTTCACTGCAAAAGGTCATATTCTTTTTTTCAAATTTATCATCATTATTTTTAAAAATGAAAATATCCAAAAAAATGATTCTATTTTTCATTAATCAAAGGTTTCCTGTTTTTAAAGAAACAAAAAGTTTCTAAACACGACTATGATCTTTTATAGGTAGAAGTCCGTTTCTTTAAAGAAAAAAAAAGTTTCTGATTATATTAAGAAAACGATACCGAATCGAGTAACAATATTACAAAAAATGATATAAGAAAAAGTACTGTTGACATTTATGGTTAGAAGAAAACGTATGTAACTTTCTAATGCAAAGTCGGTCAGAACTGTGTTGTCTCTGTTGTTGTTTTTTTTGAAATGCACGAACTCTACTCTACAAATATCCATATATAAAATTGAGTAGATACCGAAATAGGCAGTAGTCTTTATTTTCATCAATTTTTTGAGAGATTCTGAATAACTCCTTTCGAAAGTCTAAATCGTCTACTCGTTGGGGGGGGGAGGGGGGAGGGGGAGGCAGCAATACAGATTCAAAAAGTTTACGCTATACCTTGATATTTCTGATTTTTTATTTTGAAGAAAATTGTTAGATTGTTTCTTAATATGTAAAAAAATCGTACAACATCTTGGTAATCTTGAGAACTATCTTCAAACATATATTCATATAAACTAATGACAAGTTTGTATATTGTTTTATATGTTCCGTTTTAATTCTTCCATCTCAATAGTTGTTGTGTCAGATTTCAAACGTCAAATATAGATAAAACAATGAATAAAGATCATAAAGAGTCTGCACGAACAATTATGAATATGCATGTGAGTAAATGAATTGGAAAAACAAGTTAATTTATAAGTCAAAAAAAAATTCATGGATTCATTTTTGTATTGTCTCAATAGGTATAATATTATATCAATTGAAAAATTTAATAGTGTAAAAACCATAAAATATTTAGAAATAGTAGGCACATGAAGATAGTGCTCACATATCATATATACAATGTTTCGATAAATTATATAATTTTATATGTCGTAGGAACAAACAAAGTAGACCCATATTTTTCTAAAGAAGAGTGGGAGGAAATTAAGCAGGAAGTTCTTCCTGAGTCGGTAAAAAAAAGACGTTGATTTAGAGCAACAGGTATAATTGATACCCCGTGTTTTTGATAGTAGTTTTGGTGGGGGTGGCGAGCCTGCTGAGTAACTAAAGCTTTTTATTGAGTAACTTTCTTTGACTAAAAGTTTTTTCTGAGTTACTCAGAAGCTAGAGAAAATCACTTACTCAGGTACAAATTTCTTAAAAAATTTGAGTAAGTCAAAATTTTTTGAGTAATTGTATCCGAACGAGGGTGGTTTGCCACCCCCTAATCGATAACGCTATTGATACTTTCGTCGATTGTGAGATCCACAAAGTAATCGACGAAGGTCTCGATCGATCAAGAGGAAAATAATGAGAAAATAATGATTTACATTCGAAATATCATGAAACTTACAGTATACTAAATGAAAGTGCATGAGGCTCAGAGGTACTAGTTGTTTATAGAATTGCGATTGTTTGAAATATATATTGCGATTGACATATATATATTTCAGCCTTTAAAGTAATTTCTCGTTGTCTGTGAGATAAAGTGTATGGTATGTTATGAACGAAGAAATAATCAATAATGTATAGTCCGTAAAAGTTTGGATAGTTTTCATAAGTTGCAAAAAGTTTCTATCAGTTTTTCTCTGTCATAAAAATAATTATAATAAATAGATCATTGCAAATCCGATCTTAACTATCGAGGAAAAAAAGAGTAAGCAAGGAAATCTAGCTTATAAAATAACTTAAGCATCCACTTCAGAGTAGATTTTGGGGTAAAATAGCTGCGTCGAGCAAATGTCCACTTATTAGCTCCAAGTGGATGATCCAGTGGGCGCTTAATTGAGCGATTAGCGCACAATTCAGACAAATTAGCTAGCTTTGGTGAGTTAAAAATTAGGTTAGGACAGCTGCAAGCACCCACTTCACGATCTTTTTTAAATGCGTGGGTAAATATGCAACCTTCCATTCTAGATGTAAGGTTTTACCATATCTACATTGAACTCTCTCTCGTCTATGTTAAGTATACAACGAAAAGTAATGCATCTTAAGCTACAGCAGAAATAAACAGAAAATGGAAACTAAGATATTCTTGATTCTATCATTCTATTTAGAGTCAAAAAATTTTGATCATTGCGACGGTTTACATGAAGAGTTCTCTTGGGCAAACAATGGTAATGTTTATTGAGAAGAAAACGAGGAGAAAATGCTGTTAAAAGTTACAAATCTCGGTCTAAATGCACTACACACACTCTAAGAAAACAAGGGACATCATCGGAGTATCTACAGAAAGCGCCTTTTACCTGTCTTTCATATAAAAAGCGTCTCCTATACGTCTTCACAGTGTCTTTCTAGTGTCTATGATGTGCCTTCTAAAAAGACGGTACAATGCGTCTTCCTAGGTAAGTCACATCAGATGTCTTCAAAATAGACCCATTTATACGGCTAAATGGGATCCGACTTAGTATCTTACTATAAGTCGAATTTTCTTTTTTAGAGTGCCTATTTCTCTGTTTTGAAATACAAAGAAAGCCAAGCCAAGGTATAAATAAAAGTAAATGAGTTTCTATCGTTAATAACTACGAGCACGGAATTTGACTTCCAGTTTTCAACTCATTTTGTCTATGAATTTTCCCAAATTTGCTATCGAAACATTCTGTTTTTGCGTTATTTTACCATTTTTAAGGTAGCAACCACTTTACAATAAATTTAGGCTCAGTTTTGATCAAAAAAGAAAAACAATTGTTCTAAACTTTATCACGTTTAAAAATGGCTCTCATTTAAATACTAAATAGTTGGATTAAATGCTAAGTAAAAAGTTTGCTTCTTTCTAAGTAATTTATTAAAAATAATTATATTTTTTGAGAAAAACAAGCAGAAATGTGGTTTAGTCGCTCACTCTCATGCTTTCCACGCACCCCGTCCCTCACCGCCTCCAGTCACACAAAAATATAGCTTGCTAAACTAGGAATTAACTTAGCTAATTAACAAAAATTAACTTAGCATTTACGTAGTTTTACTTAGCAAAAACAGTAATCCAAATAAGCGTACATCATATCATCAAAAGACATTTGATTCTATACATGTACCTTATTTACAAAGAAATATGTATCATTCACCTTAGTTTTGATACTATAGTTTCATACACTCTCTCTGGTTCTATTTGACGTCATAGGACAAA
>CAJNOQ010003280.1:0-20790 GCA_905250885.1 Didymodactylos carnosus | reverse complement strand
CCTGTAATCAAGAAAAACAAAATGTTTTCTACAAAACTTGGAGAGATGATTCTCTGTCACTTGTTCAAAGTCGATAAGTGTATCTTGTTTGGCTGCTTGAAACTGTTGACGTTTCTCATTGAGTGTCAATTGAAGAAAGATGAGATGGGACGAGTTCAAAACAGAATGATCCTTTCTGACACATACTTTTAGTATTTTAGCAATTCTAATTCAAAAGTTTATGAGATTAAAAAGACATTTTCAAAAAAGTAAATACTCATCTCCCTCTGGTGATTACAAAACTGAGGGTTATTATTTTCATCTTATTTTCGTTATTAAAATGAAAGTCTGTTTGCAGATGGCAAAAGGGAAATAGAAGTGAGTTTCCCGTACATGTTGATGTACTTATACACTTTCCAATACCGGTAGAAATTCAGAAAGTCAGAAAAGAGCACTTGCCAGTTTATACCGAGATATGTATGGATCGTTCCTGTTACAGTCAGTAAATCAGAAACTCCGAAAAGATGTACATAAGATGTACATCCGATATATGTTGATGTACTTACACAATTTCCGCTAGAGGCAAAAAGTCAGAAAGCCGGAAAGGAGGATTTTCCGGTATAGTGTGATGTACTTACACACTATCCGGGAGAGGCAGAAAATCAGAAAATCGAACGTCAGAAAGCAGCATTTACCGGTATATGTTGATGTAGTTACGCACTTTCCAGGAGTGGTAGAAAATCAGAAAGTCAGAAAAGAGCATGTACCACTATATAGTGATATATTTATGGATCGTTTCCGGTAGAGGTAAAAAATCAGTCAATACATACTGGCAAATGCTCTGACTTTCTGATTTTCTGCCTCTAGCGGAAAGCATCCATACGTACATCAACATATTCCGGTAAACGCTTTTTTCTGATTGTATATTGTATACTGCTAAAGGCTCTTTTGTGACTTTCTGATTTCCTCTACCTGAAAGTGTGTAAGTACATCAACATATACCGGTAAATGCTCTTTTCTAACTATCTGATTTTATACCCGTAGCGTCAAGTATTTATATCTATATATCAGTATATACTGGTAAATGCTCTTTTCTGACTTTCTGAGTTTTTGCCTCTACCGGAAAGTATGTATATATATTGTAGCGAAAACTGGAATTCGGTGAAATTCTAGATTTCACTATCGAAAACTGGAATCCGACTTTTCCCCGGCAAAAACTGAGATGCATGTGCGTGCACATCCTCGATTAATATTAGAATGAAATAAAAAACTGAAGGTTTTGGACGCTTTAGAGGATGCGAAAATATGATTTTTCGTTAGGAGGTCTATAATTATGGAAGGACACGCATTCAACGACTGCAGGAAAATCTTCTTTCGCCCACCTTATTAAGATCAGAAAAATTTGTACAACAAAAAACAGGTTATGTACAGATGAAAAATACCTCAGGACGAAAACGAAACAAGATCAAATAGAAAGCGGTCTCTTTCATGTTTAGAGTTAACGTAGAGTATAAAATATTATACAATAAAAAGCTTCATAATAGAGGAGTAGTCGGGGAACAGCAGAATAGAGACCGACCAACCGGAATATATTTTGGAACGTTCCCTTAGTTTATCATTTAAAACAACAATATGAAATTCACTAAAATACGCTTATACTTATATCCAAAAATAAGTGAAAATTTATCTTAATTAAAATCCTGTTTGTTTATAACAATTCATGCGAAGATTTATTTAACAAAAAGCATAGCTTATATTACAAATAAACAGAAATAAATAAATGAATACAAAGTTTATTTGTCTGCTTTAATTCGTCGAAGAAAACGATATAGCAATTGCGAATTTCGTTCGCCAACAATCTGAGATAATTCCTAAAAGCCGTATGCCGTTAAAATAGTTATTGAATAATCTCGTTTTTGTTGAATGACTTACTTCTTGACTAGCCGTTAATATAGTGGAAAGACCTGTCGACGAGAATAAAAAAAGAAAAGTATAGAATAAAAAAATATACTATGAATAATACATACTTCCGAAATTGGTTATTAATTCTTCAGCATTCACATCTCCTATTCTTGGCAATACTTTTAATACTTTAATCATTTGACATTCTGGAGATGGTTCACTTATTTGAACTGGTTTAGTACCAGATTCATCTTTTTGTACCTACATCATAAAATTAGGAAAAGTTAATAGATTCAATAAATAAAGGTATCAAATTCAGAAAACTGTACTTTTCATTCTTTTCTCACTGGGTTCTTGAATCCGCGCTTTGGATTTTATTCCACTAATTAGGTCATTCAAGCATAATGAAAGACATTCAATCAAAAACTATGCGGACGCTTTCCTTTTTTCAGCACGTTAGAAAGGTTTTTGTATGTTTAACATCTTCAGAGACATTAGAATATAATTTGATGGATTAATGTGTTCGAGAACGCGTAGTGAGAAGGCGTTCAGCAAGTTTTAAAACCAAAAATAGACATACTTTTCTGGAAAAATGTTTAAACGAGAAGGATTTTCCACTTTTTGGAGAACGGATATCTTTTCAACTGAAAAGAAAACGGATAAATTAGATTGAGAACGGATAACATTGTTTGGAGAACGGTTTTTGAAATTTGTATGATTTCTATTCACTACTTTCCAATCGCGTCTCTGAATATGAACATCGCGAGTATGTTCTACAGTCATATCATTCATCACGTGATGTAGGCCTAGGTCTAACTTTTCTCCAGTTATCGTAGTTTATACTGCATGCTTTAATATTAATTTAGTCAAAAAAATTCAAAAACCGTTCTCTTTTCAGCTATAAAAAGTATCGGTTCTATAAAAAATGCGAACCGTTCTCTTTTAAATTCTTGTCCTACTTCTCTTGTAAATGAAAAAGAATCACATCTTCTCGGTAGCCTCATTCTCTCAAAACGTTTACTATGACAGACGTAATGCAATTCTACTAGATACATATAGAATACGTCTAAGTTTCCACTGTAAACTTTCAAACAGAGCATAACAGTCTTTATAAATTCATTAAAATATAGACGTTCAGGGCATCCTAGCCCTATCCCCCAGGATAGAGTTCCGAGATAGTACATTGGCACTAGGTTAGAAAAAATATTGTAATTATCAAATGATGCGATGCATTGTGGTTTATAAAATTAAATTAACAATAGAAATAACATCTCACACTGTGTTTCCCGCGCTTGTTGTTTGACGTTTCGACAATCCAAAGATTAGCCTTTATGAGAAAGTGTTCAACGCATGTAATGAAAACCTGAATGCTTCAAAGAAAGGACTATGTAATCAATAAACATCATCGCTTTTTAACTTTTAAAAATTTTTATATCTAAATAAAGCATATACATCAGGAATGTCAATATTCAAATCTACTAAACAACGGATCTTTATTAAGATTTTAACTTCTGTTTTTGGGTTCATAGCTCAATAAAGACGTGCACAACATGAATGCCATTTGACCAGGCATGGGCGAGTCCGAAAGGGTACCGAGTCCGAGCGCAGTCCGCGTGCTTAAAAATTCAAGCCCAATAATGATCATTATTACAATGTATTCTCAAAAGTCAAGCTAAAATTTCGAACTGAATGAGAGGATGCTGGTACAGCCGTCATATTACTACTAATAGTGTAATTGATGCTTTTTCTAATATTAATTTTAAGATATATTAATATTCACAATTTCTTTCCAACCTAGCAGCAATGCACTATCCTAAAATCTTGAACAAATCAAATAGTATTAGCTTTAAGAGTCATTACACGAGAGATATGACAGAAGATCGTATATGACTATCACCGATTTTGATGAAACGCATGTAGTATATAGATCTAGGCTAGACAGAAATAGCCTACAAGTCCCGGCTTAAACAAATGTTTCGCTCAAGAGTTACATGCATTTTAAAAGTAGGCGTCACTTCAAAAAAGGTGAAAAATTTTGGATAGTCTATAAAAATAAAATAATTTTTTTGATAGAATTAAAATTTTGCCACCATATATACTCTGAAACAAGCTTTAACCAGTGATAAAATCTAATGATTAGTGCTCATCGAGATGTATAAGAACTATTATTCAAAAGTTTGGAGTATATAATTTCAGTACATAAAATATATTTGAATTAGTAATGATAATGCAAAATAATTCTGATGGTATTGATATATATTGGAGCATAGTAAACTCTACCACTCGATAGAGGAAACAATTCTCTGCAAAATGACAGGTCTTAGGGATCTGTACGATGAATGGTTCATAAAATATAACAACTTCAAACTATGCAGTGAGTCTCAAGGTTATAAGAATTCATTCAAAAACTGTCATATGGCGAAATTGTGATTACGGAGAAAATTCATTTTTATTTTTATAGACTACCCAAAATTTTCCGCATATTTTAAGTTTTTTATTTGTATTCTATTCACATTGATGCTACATTTTTCAATAACGACACCAGAATGTCACCCTCATTGATTATTTAGAACAGCCGAAAAAAATATTCTGTATTCTTAAGAAAATATCAATCATTTACTGAAAATAATAGGACGTTGTTACTAAAAGCGGACATGTCGAATTTTGTGTTTCTTAATCTATTTAGATCACATTTTAATAGGTATGTACTTACTAATAGAGCTAATATCTGTGCCACATCACTATCAACTTCAATAGGTATTACAGGTATATTTTTATTCAGTGATAGAAATTCTTGTATTGAATAAAAATTCTGAGTAACATCAACAAATGCCAGAACGTTGTTATCCTAAAAAATAAAATTCTAGATTATTTTAAATTTAAATAAGATGAGTAACATATGATGATCACTTTAAACGAACATGAGCCAATTTGTTCGCGAAATTGTTCCCCTTGTTGTCGTTCTTTGGTAGCATAAAGTATACAACGATTTCGAATTTGAAAATCAAATAACATATTGTCTTCTACAACAACTTTAACATTCATTTCTAAGAAAAAGGAAAAGAAATGATGACAAGAAAGCACTATGAATGAGACTTACGCTTTAATTTATCATAAATATTTGATGCTCGCCACGTTGATGAAACAAATATTGTACTTGCTGGTACTTTAAGTATAGACATCTGAAGGTAAAAACAGATTTAAATTTTGTGGTATTTAATAAAACAAATATCATGAAAAGCTCGTTCATCACGCTTCAATCGGATCTTTCCATAAATCTCATTCGATCTTGACGAACCATTTGTTTGATCAAAATATTAATTCAAGGTATATTTATTGAAGTAAAATTTGATATCTTTATTCATTTAAATAAACGATTAACTTTTTAAATACACGATTTAATTAAAACATCTTTGTTGAGATTCTTTGGAATAGGTAGGAATTCTTATTTATATGGAATAATCTTTAGAGCTTATGAGTGCCCAAGTCATTTTGCTAAAATATGATCAGTTTTGAGAGATAAATTTTATGCTGACAAAAACCCTATACTAATGACAGTGCATTAAAAAATTGAGAAATTGTAGATATGATCGTTTTCTCTTTCTTGTTTAACTGCTTCAGATAAATGATACATCACGATCTTAACAGGTGTCTTCTATTCCCCATCATTTGTTGTTGTTTTTTGCTAATATTACAAACAAAAGTCAATTGTTGAACGTACTATTATCTCGATATAAGTGTACAGCAAAACGCTATTACATTCATTTATACCTTCGGTCAATGATTGAAGAGATAAGAGGAATTATCAATGCTAATCAAATTAAATGTGAATGATTGACATAAAACTAAACATTCTTGACTGCAATATCAATGGTTAAAAAGTCGATCGATTACCTTGGATAAAATATTATGCTTTCACGATGCACATAATCTTCAACTAAAAGTACTGTCAAACAGTTAAAGATTCAATAATCGAATTAATCAGAGCATTGTGAAAATTCTAACTAAAATATATTGAGTTCTGTTTATAATAAGAATCTTATTATTACGTAAAAAGTAGGTTTTTTTTCTAATGTAATATTTCATAAAACTAAAGTCTGACATCTAAAATGCGATCTATTTTTTGTGTTATTCTATACAAAAAACCAAGATAGAAGAACGTGAAACTAAGTTGAAGTAGACATTTCTGATGATGGTATAGTCATTCAACATTATTTAATAAACGAACAGAAACATGTTTAACCAAAGTTATTAATGAATTATCATTTTCAACACTATGTCTAAACGACATATAGAGAAAAGTTGACACAATTATAAAACAAATGCAAAAAAAAGCTGATATATCATAACTCGTTGGAATATGAAAGGGATATAGAAATATTTATTATATTATAGTGATCCCATTAAATACCTTTCATTTGTGACCGTTCATTTGATTTCTTCTAAGATCTAATTTCAGTAGTGTGTATAATATGTTTAAATGGATATTTTCAATTTATACTAAAAACATAACCTAATTTCGACATATTATAAATCAATCAATTTATCTTTGAAAGACAGATCAAACTGTGTAGTTTTTATTAATTGACTTTGATTGTTTGCCAGATTAGACGCCCATAGTTTATATTTATGAGAGAATTTAGATATTTGTCTAGCAACTCAAAACCTGGACTAGAAGATTCATTTTAAGGAACTTTATAGAACGTTATATGACGAGGATTGCTTCTTCTCTTCCACGTTTACTTTTGAAGTTCAAGGAGTTTTTATCCTTCCTATATAGGCTTTTTGTTTCAGCCACCATTGGATCAAATAAATAGCGGAAAAAATGTTTTTCACATACTTTTGAAGGAAAAGAACGGAATGTACGATTCAGATATTTTATAAAGGAAATTGTTAAAATCATCTGAAATAAAATCAAGAACAAGTGAAACATTTGTTTTCTGATTTGATAGAGAGAAGTTGCTTTCGAATTTCATTTTAACAAAAAAGTATCGCATAATAATAAATTTTCCCGCAGTATCATTCGTTTAAGGCGTTTCGTATGAAGATCGATATTTTCTTACTACATTTGTAGGTCGTATATGAAAACTCGAATCTTGACATTATTGAGAAAACAAAAAATATTCTTTCTGTTCGTGACAAACAAACTAAAAAATAAGTTCTCGTAAGAAAAACAGAAATTATTAATTACAAGATAGAAAAATATCGACTAAAGCACTGCAAATCACCCGGTGAGACATTTCTCAAACGATTAAATGTCTTGTTAGATACCAAATAAAAAATGGCTGTAATATAACAATAGATAACAGTAAATAGATTCGTCGTTTATTTCCACCGTAAACCGACTGAGAACCCATTTCTGACAAAATTTGTAATCGAAGACTTTTGACAAGAAAATAAGATAATGCTAAACTAACGTATAAGAGGATTCCATGATAAATAAACAACGAATTTGTTATTAAATAAGCACCCACGGCACAGATCATTCTAAAAATACAACATAAAACTATCAGAAAACACTCTGACAATTCAAACCTTGGAAAGATGATGCTTAGCAGAGATCATCAAATCTTGGAAAGCTTATTCATGCCAATATTTACGGGTATCTCCCTCTTTTTAGAAAATCTTTTTGATTGTGAGTTAAACGGAAATTTTTTGCTTGATCTGTCTATATATTTACCCAACATATTTATATCCACAATAAGCGATAAGATCAAGTGTTCGTAGTTTTGTTTGTATTCCAAATATGTAAAATGTCAAGCATAGTAAGCCAACTTCAAGAATAAACCAAACGAAAACAGAAGTTGAATGAAGACCAAGCTGTTCAGGAGAAAATCTAAAAATATAAAGGGTAATATACTCTAGAGAAGGTCCAGTCGGAAGAACTTTAACATACTACATACTTGTTTTGTGTTCCAAGAGCTAAACCAGCGATCAGAACGTATGTTAAGGCACTCATCACTAAAAATAAGAAACAAAATAGGTAATGCAAAGCAACTCTATCTACTTTAAAAAAAATCATTCATTCGAGATGAGATGATTGTATTATCTCAAGATGACATAGTTCGACTAAAAGCTAAGTTGTATAAGCTGTAAAAAGTACGATATCAGCAGGGTGTCAAAATCCAATTTTTTGAAATTAGGAGTATTTTGTAAAAAATCAGGAGTTGGTCAGAAGATATGTTTTTCGAAATCCGGAGAAAAACAGGAGAGTATCAGGCACTTTTTTCTTCGACAAGCAAAACAAAAAAATTCAATAACTTTTTCAAAATATATTTTGTTTGAAATATGTTTTGATGAAATAGTATTATCATTTGTTACAGACTGCAGGATGGATTGAGGAAGAAGATTCTTGATCCAGAATTATTTTTCTGAAACTGATAATCTCGGTTTTGGAAAAGGTAAAAGCGATGCAGAAAAACAGTTGAAAATGAGTAGAAATCAGGAGAAAATCTTTAAAATCAGCTCCTAAAACCAGATCTGGCAACCCTGGATATCAATTGATTTATCAATGGTCTCAAGATATAAATTTTTGTCAAATAGTTACATACGTGGTATATAATAATCCGGTGCATTTAGATCAACACGTGGTGGTACGGGCTCATCTGCGCTATATTCCAATGACCAATTCTAATATATATACAAACATTTTCTGTTTTTAAAGAAAATAAAGGTAGATTTTCTTAGAAACATACTCGCGGTCGAAACGGGAAGAGTAGTAAAGACAATTTGTTCATGACATATTTCGTATCAACAGCAAAGTAATACTTTATTGATGTTATTGATCGTTTTACCTAAATTTAGAGTCATTCTACAAATAACAAACTCATGAAAAAAATTTTTTGCTTGGTCAAAAAGTGATCAGCCATACTTCGTTTGGTAATAATTCTTGACCTTTTTGTGTGATCATTGTCGTATACTGTCCAGCCATTTGTGTTGCTACGTTGACTAGTGGATTTGATAAAAAGTCAATTCCACCAGGTGGAAGAGATTGTTGTTGAGATGGTGGCGAATAAAAGACATTTTGAGGCGTATAGAAATTACCGGTAGGCATTTGAGAAGTACCAGCCATACCAACGCCGTATGGATTTTGCGGGGGAACTGACGGCATAGGATAATGACCTAAAAATACAAAAATAAAGATTAATAATATAGCAAACAGTTATTGCTATTTTTTCTCATACCGTAAGTATTTTGTTGATCAAAGTTCTGATTTTGTTGTGGTTGATAATTCGTAGAATGACGCATATCATTATCTAATGGCATAAAACGAAATTTATAAGAAATGAAATACAATGTCGTGACTGATTTTTGCTTACTTGTAGAAGACGAACTCATTTTAAGTCAATAGAAAGCTAAAATCAAATAATCTTTAGATCTAAAACAATAATCAGATCGATGAATGAATGCACTTTTAAGTTGAGAGACCAACAAATCAGTTTTTAATACGGACATTCGTTTTAGTAATTCAGAACAGAAACACAAATGTAAGGTTAAATTAATAAAAAAAATAAAATAAAAATGATCCGTATATGACAAATGCATTTGTTTCTGTTGTTACATTATCGCGAACAAAAATTTCGGGAAACAAAACCATTTGAAAGAACTCATGACGGTCGTACATCGTAATGAATAAATAATTTCATTTATTTTCACTTTTATGAACAGTCTGAATGTGCCCAGACAGAAAAAAGTGAGCAAGAAAATCTAGCTTATCAAATAACTCAACCGTCCGCTTCATTGTAGATTTTTTTGAGTCAAGTAGCTAGCTGCGCCGATCCAGTGCCCACTTGCTAGCTGCAAGCGGCCAATCCAGTGGGCGCTTAATTGAGCGATTAGCGTCGAATTCAAACATATCAGCTAACTTCAACTTGCTTAAGCTAGCTTTGACGGGTTAAAAATTGGATCAGATAGCTGCAAGTGCCCACTTCATCATCTTTTTTTCTGCTTGAGATGAATATGTATTGACGAAAAACACTATGAGTTGCTGATTTACTATGATATTTTGATTTTGTATTTCCCATTTATCAAACACTTTAATGTTTATAGTAAAGGAATCTGATTTGATTTAACCTTGTTTTGTCTCATTTTTTAATATAGTTTAAAAAATTTCATTAGAAGATCATTGAGATATATTACAATAGTCTTGTTAATAACGATTATCATAAAATACATCCTCGGGTTTTAATCAATTGATCACCAATCGAACATCTAAAATATATTTAACGACAGATTGAATTAGTGCATGAAAAACGTTCTCTGAGTAAATACATGTATCGATCAATACTATTATAAGATGAACATTCATTTTATAATGAACTTGAGCACGCTATAATTTGTTTTACTTTTTGCTATTTTGAAAGTTTTTAATTTTGAAACTGTACTATTAACGGTTATTAAGGGCCCCACCCTCAGAAACGATGATCTTTGATCAAAAAATCGATTTGGGGATAAACACATGGAAACATGGTCTGAAGTGTCTACTTTCAGAATCTGTATCGCTTTCGGTCCTAGAAGTGATTTTTTCTCGCTTTCAAGCAAGTTTCTAGGAGCCTCAGAAAACAGAACTTCCAAATAATAGTTTTTTCCTGAATACTCATGTAATTAAATTTTTTTCTGAACATGTAGGTTTGTAGAACAAACTTTTCTGATCAAAATAAGACCTCGCACAATTCTGTACAACCCTGCTTCGAAAAGTTACAAGCATTTTCCTACAAGTTCTAAAATGGATCAACTGATGCACAGCATTTTCTCTCAGAACACACCTTTTGTGCAGGCATGCCCAGTGTACGGCACTTTTTTCCAATAATGTTTCATTGTAGAGAGACTTTCTTTTTTTAATCGAAAGAACGAAGAATTCTACATGGGCTGATGGGAAATGATCTTTCAATTAGACCTTAGTTGTTTAGAAAATCAAGGATTTTCAGAAAACTCAAACAAAGATTTGGATTTTTTGAGGCTGTTGGAACTCTAGAAAACGAACAATGACTTAATTGAAAAATCGGCACCGATCAACTCATCTAGTTAGGTGTCTAGTTTAAAATAAAACAAACCCGAACTCGCTAGGTTGAAGTATATTAAAAATTTTTGAGAAAAATTTCCGGGTCTCTTTTGAACCTTGATCTCTGAAAAACTCCTAAACGGTAAGACTTGAAGACAAAAAACAATTTTCATTCCCATAACTCACTGTGCCTAACATCTATGAAAAATTTCATCAAAATCGGTTGTACGATGTCGGAGATAATTTATGAGCGGAGCCTCTTAAAAACTAAAGTTAAACCTTTATCAAGTACGTCGTTGACGATATAACTGAAAACAGATGAAAAACGAGATGACTCGATCATGCCGTCTTAAGACGTTTTCATTAATCACGATTAACTCGTTGTACTTCACTTTCGTTATAAAAAAGATTCATACATAAGGACATTGTGTTCTTGAGTTTGTTTGAATATAATATTCGTATTATATCTGTATATCTGAACACATTGCATATATGTGCATTGATAATACTCTTGATTTAATACTGTTTCTCAATTCATTATATTCTTACAGTTTGTTTATGAATCTGTTTCCATTGTTCAACATTTCTCGGCATTATGCCAGAATTTAATGTAAATAGATAAATAACACAACATGAATATTTAATTATTGAATCAGATTATTAGATAAAGTTAATTTTTTATTCTCTAATTTGATTTTTGGTCATTAATGTGTTCAAAGTCTTGATCTATCATTTGCTGCTGTAAGAATAATAAACAATATCTTTGTAATGGAAATACTGGTGAACAAACAGTCGATAATTTTAACATTTCGACTTAACATTTGATTCCAAAAAAAAGAGAATGAGCTATTAAATGCTATTGACTTTTACAAAATCAATTTTTGTCTAGAAATTAAAAGTTATTCCATCTAAACACTAGTTCATCAATGATTATTTCTCAAAAAAATATTTCGTTGTATTTTCTGTTGAATATGTCTTGTTTCTTGTGATTTTTCAATATGTTCCTACTCTTATTTTACAAAGGGTTCTCGTTTCAGCTGAATTTTAGTCTATAGTTTTCTAAAGATGAAAAAAATGAGATATTGACGAATACGCGAAAAATAAATTTTCCTTTTTTTAAAGTCTATTGATCGATATCGGCAAAGGTTTTTTGAAACATAAAAAAAAACGATGTCAGGTACTCAAAATTAAGCATTTGGGCATATTTATACTAAAAGTTAGATGAATTAGAGAAGTCCGATTAGGTGTCTGGAGAACAATTAAACTTTGGTGAACAACATTAATGAGAAAACAAAAAGTGAAAACTGTTGAATATTACGAAGGATGCATCATGTCTCCGATCGTGACACATCTTAGTATCTAATTATTGAAGAAAAACTTTTCGTCGCTTTTACATAACTATTTCGATCAAAGTAATGGGATCTATTCTGGTAAACCAAACAAGAAGTCATTCTGAAATTTAGGGATTATTTGTGATTAGAATTACTTAACAGTCTGTGAAGATGTCAACGAGATCACTGAACAATCATACTGTTCTTTTCGTTGTATATCTCGTATAATATTTCTTACGTTTCGATGCGAGCGATTTCTATAGGTGCTAGATAAACACTTCTGATAGTATAAAATAAAAATTGAAGTATTTCTTCTTGATGTTAGTAAGATATGAACAATAGTCAAATTCACCTTACATGTTAATCATCTACATTGAAGAGCTTTTCTTGCTAACTGTACTCAATATATTAATCTCAAAATACATTTGATAATTTCATCAAACAGTATCTAAAATGTGATTATAATATTAGACATGTCTGAAATTTTCAAAAGTCATACTCTTTGTATTTTGTATTTTTCATCTCTATCAACGAACGATACATGTGCACAGATAACAAAGAAACAAGAAGAAAAAAAAATCAAAACAAAATAACAAAAAATCAAAAGACAAACAAAAAAAAAATTCATTCATCATTATTAGTTTACATGAATTAAACAAACAAAAAAATAAACACAAGACAAATAGACCAATCAAAACAAATAGACAAACCAAAAATACATGCAACAAAGAAGAAAAGACAGAGAAATGAACAAAAATTTATTTAATATTTCCTAATACTTTAAATATCCCTGAGTAAGATTATTAGTAGAGTGAGAGAGAAAAATATCTGAAAAAATATTATTTAAGAATTGAATTTTTTGTTATTTCGACAATATTTTTAACATTTTTAAATGCTTGAATCCATTGTTGTTTATCATAAACATCGCGTGCTTGTAAAGTAATTGATGTTATACGACCGTCACTTGAATTATTTTCAATTGTTGAACAACGAAACACATTGCGTGCTAAAATAATAAAAAAAAAATAAAGAATAATAAATATTAAACTATTTATAATTCATTATTGTTTCAATTATAGTAATTTAATAAAAAGATTTCTTAAACGAGATAACTTAGATGATAATCTATTTACCTTGTTTTGTTCCACTTAGTGTTCGACTAAAACTTCCCGTATTTAATTCTTGTATTTTACATCCATCTTCTAAATCTTCAATTAATAGTAATTCAATCGGAATTGGATAATTTGTTAATTGGTAACATTTAACATCATTTCGTGTAGCAATTCGTGTAAATAATAATATTTCTTCAAATAGAAATACATGTAATTTCTGAAAAAAATAAAAATATTAAAGAAATAGTTTAGAACAAATTGATAAATAATTCAAATTCTCTAACTTACTTGTCCCCGTGTATTTTTCAATTCTCCTTGACACAATAATTTTGTTTGTTTATTAATTAGAGAATTTTTCTATAAAAATTAAAAATGTTAAGTAAACTTTTTAATTATAAATATTTGTTCAAGTTCTTTGTAACTACCTGTTCATCGCTTGTATAAATAAGTCTCTGTATAACATTTGTACATAATGCTGCTGATATTGCTTGACTAACATCATCAATCAATTCTTCAACAAAATTAATCTGAACAAAAACAAACAAAAAACAAAAATCAAATAATATCATATAAGATATGTGTGTGAGTCAAACTCAGTCAGATACTTACTGTTTCTAATAAAATACGTTTGTCTTCATGGCCATCTTTTGTCTAAAAATAAAGAAAAAATAAATTTATATTCAATTTATTTGACCTTCTTCAATTGTCTAAGAAGTATTGATTGCCACTTTGACATAAAGTATGTAACTGTATGTCTGAAAACGTACATCATTTATCGATGAACATTTAATTTTTACAGATTATTTTCCTATTACTTACTCAAATCGTCAAAATACATTATATACACTTTAACGTGAAAATATTCGAGTAAGTAGATGAATTGAATTTTTAGTATTTTATTTTTTATTTTTTAAACTTTAACTCTCATCTCTTCAGTTCAATGGCACTGAAATCGGGTTACCCCATTGCATCTGTGTCCAAGGGTACCGAGACAATGAACATTAGATAGCTTGTCCAAGACTATCACGCGACTGCTGTTGCCGGGATTCGAACTCGGTATGTTTGAAGTATGTTGTCTGCTCCCTAGCCGACTGAGTCACACGACTTTTAGTATTTAGTCGAACTGTAGCTTAATAAATTTTGTCTGTATCAGTCAAATCAATTTTATAGAAAAATCTTACATTATTGAAGCAAAACAAAAGAACAACACATACTCTTTTCTGTATTCGTTTAAACACAATTGGATATTTCATAAGTCGTGATCTTGGTTGATCTAAAAATGGCAAATACAAACAGTTAGAATAACTTTCTGTTCTTCGATTGTTTTATAATACCTAAAAAATCCCATAGATCTAATTTTCTACTAAATCCAGAATCTGTACAACGTTGTAAATAATCTTCAACTCGAACATTTTGTCGTTTTTGATCAAGTAATTCTTTTGCATTTATTAAATTTGAACAATAAGATACATATGATGAGCGAATACGTTGAAACTAAAATGAAAAATGAAATTTATTAATGAACAAATCGTAAGCGAGTTAAAAAGCCAAAGTTCAACTTTTTTATTCGTAGTTTTGTTCTAGTAGGTAATTCGTCATATATTGTTTTTAAGGTAAATTATGTCTCATTTGAAATTAGACTAAAGAATCTAGTTATCTGATAAATTTCCATTCAAATCTTCAAATGGGAAGTTAATCATTCGGTCTACATCTATTGTTTGTAAAAACTCTTACCCATTCTAAATAAATATTCCCAACAGCATCAATAGACGCGCCATATTTTGGTTTAAGACGATATAATAGGTCTAAAAACAAAAAAAAATTGAGGATTTAGTCGAAATACAACAATGTTTCAAGATAGATGTGAGTGTGTACAAACCTTCATGAAGCGGGAGTATATCTTCTAATGGTCCAAATATTTTTTTCAATTCATCGTCTGATAAAATATTTAATGTTTTCATTCCATTTCTATAAACCTAAATTCATATATTTTTTTTACATTATGATTTTTAATATGAATCTAAAAAAAATAAAATCTCTTACTCTTTGTGCTAAACCTAAATTTTCTACTATTTTTTCTTCTTCTGAAATCAATTCATAAATAACGTTTTGACGTTCTACTTCATGTTCACTCATTGTCTGTTTCAATGTTTCGTCACATGTTTCTGACCATGTTGAACAGCGAAATTTTTTTATTGCCGATGTTGGTAATAATGATTTTTTATTTGTTTGTAATTTTAAATCTTGATGTATTGTTGTTGTTGATTTTTGTGTACACATAATATTTAAAACACGATCACGCATTGGACTTAATAATTCTGATACTGAACTTAAACGTGGTAGAGATAAACGTTTATTAGTTTTACGTAAATCACCAACAAATTCTTCAAGACTACGTAAACTAACGGTATCAGGATCTAACATAGGTAGTTGTGTAGGTTTTCGTTTTCGTTTTAATAATCGTTTTTGAAATGATTCTTTTGTTCTTGAAGAAGATGATGTTGTAGAAGAAACTGAAGTTGTTGAATCAAATAATGAATCGAGAACATTAGAATCCATAAATTCGGAAGGTGCATAAGGAAGTTTAAATGAATTACCACCACTAAACATGATGTCCGATGTGTAATTAAATAATCGCTTTTTTTTACAACATTTTTAGATCTAAAAAGTTTGAAACAACCTAAAATAGATGAACTAGTCAGTATTCTCAAAATCATCTCGTTTTTTTTCCCATGGTCAACTAAGTCGTTACTTCGCCTTTAAAGCCAAAATTGAATTTCCTATTCTTAATTGTGTTAGCTATCACACTTTGAAATGATTGGCACATACTCTTAAAATTTCCACTAAATGCATATAAAACTTCACATACTTACTTCAATAAATTACCAATAAAACCAAAAAACCCTTTGTATTAGAAAAAAACCTCAAATTCTATTACTATCTGCTAATAAATTTTGATTGTTTTTGTTACTGGTCATCTTTGTTTTGAGATATGTGCACAGAAACACTTACACACACACACACAAATTGAATTACAGATTTTCTATATTTGATCTAATTAGTTAAAAACATAAGAAAAACAATCGTGTTAAGCTTTTCATTAATTTTTTGTTTATATAGATGAGAATAATATTTAAAACAAAAAAATTTAGTAAATAAATCTATACTTACTTATATGTGAGAAAATAGTACGAATCAAACTGACCTATGAACACATACAAATTTATAATAGTATGTAAAAATAAATGAACATTTTTTTTTTACACATAATGAAATCATATTTTCTATCACTTATAGACACACACTACGATACAATGAGAGAACATTATACTACTACTACACTATTGTTTGTCTCAAGGTCAATAGATTTTTGAGTGATTTAAAATAAAAGAAAAACTATGCAGCTGTTGAGCAGTATATTAAAAAGATAATAGAATTGTTCATTATTATATATACAAGAGAAAAAGAAAGAACATTTACGGAACACAATAAGCCACAGTTGAAAAGAAAGATCTACAAATAGAATTAAGAGAAGAAAAAAAATCTTCATTTTCTAGTTTTTTATTTAGTTTTTTCCCATAATCTTTAAAGGAAAAACTATCAAAAAACTGATAAACTTAATATCAAAAGCATATCTAAAATTCTAGGATTGATAGTTTCGAGGTATTCAAATTCATCTATACCTCTAATCTTATTTCTAATATATGAATAAGAAATGTTTCCTAGAAAAAATTCAGATTCACTAAAATTAATTAATATTGGTAACTTTAAAAACTGTGTACTGAAACTATTCAACGATTCAAACGCTTTCATCTACTTAACTTTAAGACATAGAAGTATATTGTCAATCAATCCAACAACTATAAAGAGTATAGTAAATATTACTTTATAATATTCCAAACAATGTAAAGAATAAGATATTATAGTCAGGTTGTCATTGAACATTAGGTATAATTAAATTATAGTTTATACACACTCACGTTCTCTAATGTAAGTTACTAATGATACGTGTATTATAAGTAGTTAATCTAACCTAGATCTAAATATATACAAACCAAACCAAATCATTGTCAGTTCATTATTCATCATTCATATTGATATGAAAAAAAAAACTCAAACCATCTGTTTGATAAAGCTTGTCAAATGGTCTGATCTATCATCGAGTACAATAGTAATTGAACGCTTATACTTCTAATCTAAATATTTGTTCGTTTTATATATACATGTATAAAAATCATTTCCAAATGTTCAGCAAAAAACCTTGATATCGAGAATACGTTTTTCTCTTATATAAGAATATATGTTCATAAAACAATGAATGAAGAATATGTGTCAATGATGATCAACTCAACTCTTTCGTTACGTTTACATCTAGTTCTTATTACGTAAATCTACCCAGCGATGAAGAACAAAGATAACCTGACAATTTAAAGTAGAGAGCAACGTTTTCACTTGTTTATTATTTTTAGTATCCTTGTCTTTTAGCAAATTCCAAATTTCAAATTCTTAACAAGATCAAAATAAAAAAAGAATATAAAAGATGTGAATGAAAACACATCGACTAACCTCTCATCCAACAGCAAGTAACAACAAACCGAACAAAATCCGTAGTATTTGACATTCATTGCCGAAAGAAGATATGATTGACTTTGTTTATTTTAGCGAAAGATAGTTAATTATCAAAATTGGATCAATATCTTAACCTTGAAACTGACTAATCCTTTCATGATTAATTCCATTTTTTGTTGTTTTCTTTTCTTTGTCTTTTTTTCGATGAGCCACTTACTTTGCTCTGTTCTCGATATGTAATTAGTTTTGGCTGATATGTACATAAATCAAAACCTCTTAACATGAGAATGTATAAGATTGACTAATTAAACAATGTGCAACAAAATAACAACAGAAAAGCAATTTATACTTTGATTACTCTTATCAGGATAACGCTTACTGATTATGCTTATTAGACGATCAAAAGTACGACTAACTGCTTGATTATAAACAAAAACAAATCCTAAAACAGAACAAAAGAAAAGGCAATGTTCTGTTTATTTTGTCTATTCATAACTATGTTCTAGAACTGAGCTATTTATATAATCAATAAAAACGCGATAATTTGCCATTTTTTTAACACGATGTTTAATGCATTTCATTTCTCTTTCAACAAAACACAAGTGTGAAATATCGAATTCAAAAAACTGATAAATTTGTATCCTTGAAAGGGCGCCAGGTAGAATGTTCGAGCGGTGTGCTTTTACTCTCTCAAAATTCACGCTGTTTAAAAGAGATATGTTTCCAGAACAGCGTTTCTAATTATTGGTGGCCCAATGAAACTGTCCATATATTCTCAGCCGAGCTAGTTTCCGTTAAAATTTGAGAGAACAACAGTAAAGTAAAGAAAAACGTGCAGAATGCAGTGATAAGCTGTAGAAAACTACTGTGGGCAAAATTTTCATTAGAAACACTGTTTCTAATGATTGGTAGCCCGTGTGAGAGCAAAGTGATTTTTCACCTTGAAAATTCGATTTCCACTCTGGTTTTAGCAAGGAAAATATGGAAAATGCAGGGGTAAATTGTGGAAAACTACTTTGCTTAAAGTTCTCATTAGAAACACTGTTTCAGAAGAACATTTCAACAAAACTCATATGTAGTTTTTATTTAGCCGACTATTGAAGTCAAAATTTAGGTATTGATTTAAGTCGTTCGTACTGTATCAAAAAATTTTTAGTTTGGACTTAAATGAAAAGTATGTTCCAAGCTAATGGAAATGAACACAGGTGAATCATTGATTTAAGACGGTTCTTCTCTAGATCGATCACACTCCCTAGTGTGGTGTGTGATCGAAATTCAAAAATATGCTCTGTTTGACGCTTTGGTGAGAAAACCAGGGCGTTCAGTGTACGCTTTGCTATTGTAAACAGCGATAGCGATAGCAGCTATCGCTGTTTATGCTTTGTTTTCTAATAGAACTTTTTTTATATTTAAGAGGGAATAAGAAAATTTTTTTTAACTAGTGAGTCATTCTGCTGTTTAGAACATAGAACAGACACACTGCGACGCACTTGAAGTGTGCCGATGATACACTTTTAGAAGTGGCACACAAAAAGCGTCCAAAACTGCTACCGCAGTGTGTCGAAAGCACACTAGAAATGTGTCAATGGCACGGTAAAAGCATGCTAGCAGCAGACAAAAAGCATACTTTGCACACTTTTTCCATGCCATTGGCACAATTTAAGTGTGCTTTTTATAAAAGTATGCTTTTCCGGGACAGTGCAGGAGAGCGGTTGAATGTACCTGTTTTTTAATTCTCCTCTAATTTCTGATGCCTAATTGATGCTTTCTTTTTTAGAGTTGAAACGTGTACGCATTGCGAAAAAAAACAGAGTGTACGCATACGCTTTGATTGGAAAAACACAGCGTACTCGTACGCTCAGCAGATAAATTCGGTTAGAAACACTGCACCTAATCATAAGTAGAGTAAGTTGTTCGGAACAACTTGTGGATATTAATTAAATGAATTGGATAGCGAGGGAAAATAGGGAAGCATTATTACACTAAATTAATTTACTTTAACCTGTCTTTCTTTAAAAAACCGATGTCAAATATATTCTATAACTCAAATTCTATTCAATGGATTTCTGTATTGTCTATAAAATGTACTCTTCCATTGGATTTTGAAATGGTCCAATCAAAACGGGTTAGTGCATATATGACTTAAAACCCAAACAGTTTTGCTGTCTCTGTCGAAGCGACGCTTCTACTAACAATGCAGACAGCAATATCGATATCAATAGAATATTAGAGCGCGTACGTATCAGTATTCGTAATGATTAGCATACGCACCAAGATCGAAGCGTACGATGTAATAACTCCATCCTCTCGTGTACATCTAAGACTACAAGATTCGCGAAGCGGGAGAGATCTTCGACCTTAGTATAATAACCCTGTCAAATAAATAAATCAGACAAAGAAAACAGATGAAAAAACAAGATATAAACTTAGAAACAAAATAAAAGATAAAAGAAGTAATTAAAAAAAAAGAATTAACAACGCGGAAACATGCTTACGTCTCAGCATTCAAAAACGACAAAGGACGAGGAACGGTTTCTGCTAGAAAATGGCCCAATATGATTTCGAGTGAAAATGATCGGAAATGCTTCCCTCCTCACTTCCCACTCAAAAATTCATTCTGCTGTCTTTCAAACAAAAATTGCTTTTCATTTTTCGCCACCAGTTCAACAAAGGTCATTTACATTTTTTTTCGCAAATTTATCGTCCTATTTCACAGTCCTTGAGCAAAGCTCATACATAATAACACAGAGAATTTTCTAGGCTTCACAATAAGCTGTAAACAAGGTTTTCAAAAATATGCCCATACAGGACAATTGTCGAAATACTAGACAGATATCATCATTTTCACCTATCTTAACACTTTAAAGGAATATTTCTTGTACTCATCTACTCAGAA
>CAJNOQ010003279.1:0-20790 GCA_905250885.1 Didymodactylos carnosus | reverse complement strand
AATTGTCACAATAAAGTTGGACAAGTACATCCGGTCTGCAGACAGTGGACCATGAGGGTGAGTCTTTTGACTGCCCACCTGCGACTTAGAACTTATTATAGAAAATCAATATCAAGAAAATTTTATTCAGGTGTGAAAGCAGCAAATTGAATAAGGAAACACAAGAGTATGGGCTGGATCTGCAAAATCACGAAACTTTTTTTGTCAGAATCAGATAAGAATTTTATAAGACGTTCATACAAAATTGGTAGAAACTGATAAGATTCGTATAAGATATTCATAAGAAAGTGATAAGACGGCTTGTTACTTTCTTATGAATATCTTATAAATTTCTTATAAGAATCTTATCAGAACCAGTGAATTTCTTGTCACTTCCGTGCAACATCTTATATAAGAATCTTATCAGAAACTTATAAAAAGCTGATAAGTATTTTGTATGTTTCTTGTGAGTGTCTTGTAAGATCCTTATATAAGAATCGATGTCTATGATCAAAGGTTTTCTGCCCCATTTTTAAAAAGTTTCATCGTTTCAAGTTGAAAGTTCACGAAAAAATTCCAGTTTCACGTTCCAACGGAATTTTGGAGCTAAAAGTATTTTGAAATAAGGTATGAACCAAATTTTGATCGAACAAAACATTTTGAAGAAAAAGTATGGATACGAAGTTGATCAGAATGTGATTCTCTGGAATATGAATTAAATCTTTAAATTTAAAAATCGAGTTTTACAAATTTAAAAAAATCTCTCATTCCTATACCAGAAAACTACAAATCGAAATATACAAAGCAGCTAGAAAGTGCTCATTAAGTAAAGCACAGATGGATCCTATATTCAGAGATGTTTTGCAAAAATTCATTGAAGATCTTACTAACTTCTTTATAGAAGTTTACTAGGATTAACTTAAACAAAGAGAAATACATTTTCTTTCACTCTCTTTAGTGCGTTCACATCTGCGTAAATATACATAACATGTGTTCATCGAAATGTGCAAAAAGAAAAAGAAAAAAAGTCACTTTCTATAATATAATGGATTGAAAATGGATGAACAGTTTTTTGCTGGAATAAAATAGATTTTTTCTGAGTATTCATAGATGAATTCGACAAACTGAAAGATGGCCATTGTTGTAGCACGTAAAATTCGCTATCAGATAGCTTGTAATTTTGTGTAGAGTAGTTATATCACAAATACGGCTAGATAGATCAGAGTAAAGTTAATTAATGATATTTAGCACTAATTAATCATTATAAAGAATATAAAAGATTTTCGTTTTTCTTCTGTAGTAAATATTCTTTACACATCTCTCTTTCGTTCTTTGATAGAACTAAATTTTTAAGATAAAAAACAAATGCAGTGGAATTTTTTTTGAAAAAAGTCCCGATCTTAAAAAAGAACTGAACTGAAATTTCCAAATAATTAATATTTTTCTGCTACTATTTCCCTAAAAAGTGTAGCAAAAGTGAGAACTCAGTTTATGTTTGGTACTTTTAAATGTGCTCTTTCTCGTGGTCTGTAAAAAAACGTTTTTAAAGCAGCGGGTGTGTTGGAGAACGAAGTTACAAAAATGTATCAAAACTTGACAACCTCCTAACAATGTGCTCAAGCAAGACACGGCAAACATTGAAGTTTTGATTTTGCAGTTAGGTAGAGAAGAGCAATCATTTCTGATCAAAACAAAACAAACCCGACCGAAAAAGCTTTTATTTTGATGGAGTTATGTGACTTTTACTGAAAGCACTACTATACCCAAAATTTAAAAAATTAATGAAAAAATGCATGACAACCGATAGAAAAACTATTTTTCACTGTGGCTCTTGATGTGAAAAAGTTTGAAGTGTAGCTAAAAGATAGAGCGAAGTCAGGGCTACAAAATGGCTAATTCACTTTTGCTTACTTTCAAAACGTTAATACAAGAAATCATTTTTGAAAACTTCAATCAAGGAAACCAATAATTTGCTTGATTGAAGTTCTGAAATTATAGTTTACGTATGATTTTGTAGAGTATTTCGCAGCGCATCTTTTAAAAAAAACATCGAGTCTCGGAAACAAATCCAAACCAAGTTATAAGCAAAATACTGTGATCCTCATTTATTCTGGCCCACTCGGTAGTTTTGGATAAAGGTTATTATTTATTATTTCATCAAAAGTTTGCTTCAGAATGCTTGCTAAACTTTTGTTCTTGTTCTTATGAACATTCATTGTACTTTGGAATATGACAAACGGGCTGTTGGTTAACATCACAGTCACTGTAAAATCTTGACAGGCAGCTAAACATCCAGATGGGCCTATTTTCATCTCGATCAGGAAAGTGTATCCAGGCGCGCTTTTTAGTTCGTAATTTTCCATCATTGATCATTTATTGCAAGCGTCGAGTTACCTAAAAGTCTACTTTTTGTAGATTAAAAACTTCTCAAAGTCTTTTAGGATACGATTGATAGTCTAAGAAAGTCAAGTGCACAATTTTCTTCATTCTTTCTCTCTGCTACGGCTAATTTGATCAATAATATTTGAAACTTTTGCTTTCTTTGTTCTTTCAACGTGACTGTGTATAGAAAAGTGGCGTGTGTGTCTCATGCGTTTGAGAAGAATAATGACCTTTGTCTCGAGGATACTCCTACTGCAATTATATTAAGCAAGAATAACACAGCGTCTCACTATTAATGAGTTGATTATGATTATTTAAAACTTGATTAAGTGCTAAATCAAACGAAAAATAATTTCCATGAGAAAATGGTATTAATTTCAAAACGTTTCTTAAACTTTTAAAAATACTCCCATACCATATAAAATAGAAAATCTTTAGAGTTATTAAGTTGGCTGACTACGAAAAAATTCTTTTCGACGACTCTGGATGAACTTTATTTTTCTTTCTGTAATATGATACACACTAGTAAAAAACTTTTTGAAAAGTATTAAGAATTAATGTCAGAACATTAAATTTATTACATATCTTTCTCTTCCTCTCCGATTTTCACTGTTGCTATTGAAATCAACCACTCTATAGAAAAACTTAGAGAGAGAAAATGAATTAACGGGACTAGTTAACTCTGCATACTATATAATGCGTCCATATAATTTCACATGATACGTAAAAGCAGGAATCAAAACTACCGACAGAGACTGTGGCGCTTCGATGTGTCTGGGAGAAAAAGGCAGGAAGTTTTTATGAATTTTCCTTCTGATATCGATGCGAAGAAAAATACTTTTTATTCTTTTTTGTAATCAAGGTATGTTGGAGAGAAATTATTTCCCTAATGGATAGGTAAAATTCCTTAGCCTATCAAAATCTCAGCTCTCTTTTTTTATTCATTCTTGCGTATTAATATAATAACAAACACAGGGAAATAAACTTGACGGAGAAAATATGTCAAAGAATCGGGTAATTCCGCAATTGGTTTTCAATGGTTTTTTCCTATTAAATTGTAATCAACAAGATCGCTTACTGATACTCGTTTCAGTTAATTTTCTAAATCCTATCGATTTTCTATCTCAATAAAAATATTTTGATCGAGCAAAATGACGACAAAAAATATAGATTCTAACAGATTACTTTTCTTATTAAAGTTTGATTTTCAGCGGTTCATCTTTTCTAATATTCTCATCGAAAAACAAACAGATGATTTAAAATTTAATAGAATCATTTTACTACTGAGTTTTTCATTGAGAACATAAGAAAACTTACCTAAAACCTATCCTATAAGAAAATTGTCTGATAAATTGTTTTCATTGAACAACAGAGCTTTTACATTGTCGACCGTAAATTATAGGTTACTGCTCATCTTTACTATTAATGTACTATTTGTGTTAGAATACTAAATAGAATACAGAAATTAAGAATCTTGCGACTCTTCATCAGCCGTTTACTTTCAGGTGATTCTCGTCTTATTTTAAAACAAAATGTCAACGATCGAGAAATCCATTCAATGGATTAACATATTTAAGAAGGAATGGATCGAAGGAAACGTTAAAAATATAATATTAAGAAAAAAATTAATAGAAAAAATTGTTGAATTAGAGCTAATATTAGGTGAGTATGAATTACACTATGGTACTATTGTCCATCTAAAGAAAACCAGTAGCCTCGGTTGCTTTTTAAATAACTTTTGATAGGAAAATGACAAATCAGCAATCGAAAGACGACAGTTTAAGCTATATTTTCGCAAGCAAAATCGTCTTTCGAAAACTTATCGAAGATCGGTTTTCTACAAGATCTTTGGGAAATTAGCTCAGATTTCTAGAAACCGACATAGTAATCTATCGTTCTTTTTCGTAGATTGATAGTCCGAAGCGTCCTCTACAAAATAAGATCTAAGCGAAAGTTTGGTTTTGCTTGATTCGGGTACTACGGACCTTTTTCCCGAAATCTTAGGACTGCTCTGTCGTTAGGTTTAGACTGTTAGAAATCCAAACGATTTTTTAATTGAAAATAGTAAAAAGCATTCTTGTACTTCGAAAGATTTCTAGAAAATCTTTTCAAAACCCAAAGTATTTTCTGTTGATTTTAAAGCTTTTATTGAACTGCATAGTATTGAGCAGGTAAAATAGAGTACATTTTGGTATTCTGACATAATTTGGATGGATCTTGACTGGGTTATGAATTTATTGATTTTACTCAAAAATAGGCAAAAATGGAATATTTCACCTACTATACGTTTTCACTAAGTTTTTGGAACTTTTTTGAAAAACAAATGTTGCCACGAGATTCAGCATAGTCGACAACCTATGTTTTCGTGCATTTCTAACAGTCTAAACCTAACGACAGAGCAGTCCTAAGATTTCGGGAAAAAGGTCCGTAGTACCCAAATCAAGCAAAACCAAACTTTCGCTTAGATCTTATTTTGTAGAGGACGCTTCGGACTATCAATCTACGAAAAAGAACGATAGATTAGATTACTATGTCGGTTTCTAGAAATCCGAGTTAATTTTCCAAAGATCTTGTAGAAAATCGATCTTCGATAAGTTTTCGAAAGACGATTTTGCTTGCGAAAATACAGCTTAAACTGTCGTCTTTCGATTGCTGATTTGTCATTTTCCTATCAAAAGTTATTTAAAAAGCAACCGAGGCCACTGGGTATTTTTTGGATGAACAATAGTTATAAGTTTTTCGCACTAGGTTAAAATGTAATACTTGTCCGCTGGAATTGGAGATAAGATTTGTATGATGTACTAGTTGGTGATATCATATAAAAATTATTTTCTTTTCAAATTTTTTCTCAAACGGCTGGATCTTCATCTTAACATGTTGAGCGTTTTTTGTTTTGTTTATCATTTTAGAAAATGGAGTTAGAGATTTAGAAGAACAACAAAAACGATCGCAGTTATTGGTTGAGGGTAATGAAACAAATGAGAAAAAACCATCGACATCGTCAATCACAATTTCTACCACCAAAGCAAGAGCTGATAAAAGAAAATATCGAAGTTCAAGATCAACTAGAAATCGTAAAGAAAAATATTCAAAATCGAAAATAATCAAAAACCAAACAAATAGTGAAACTTTTACTGAAGATTGCGTCATTCGAATTAAACGCATTCCTGATGCACTTGCCGAAAGCTCATTTCCAGTTATCAATACAAGTGTGTCAATGATGTACTATTCCATTTAATTCTTCTCTGATTTGATTTAGCTGACCCAACAATTCATCGTCAATCAACTCAACCCAGTAAAAATGGATCGTCGAGAATTAGTGAAGAAACGAGAAAAAAAAAACTAAAATCAACAACAAAGTCTGACAGTATGTTTACTAAAAAGAGGTGGTTTTCTGCTTTTCTTGTTGCAAAAAATAACTAACTTTCTCGTACAACTGTATGAGTATCTTTAAAGAATTCATCTTCTAGTCTATCAGCTGAGTTTCCTAATGCATAAAATTGTCAAAAGCACTAGCGTTCTCTTAACGTCACACAAATCGCAACCTATCGGATATTTTCATTCTTTACTTTGTAAATATCATTGTATATTCCTAGAAGTTGATACTATTCAATATTTGAACAAAAATGTTTATTCACTTTTTATAGTTTGCCGGTTAGTTATCCGCAATATCGTACACTGTGAAGTTTGAGATCATGAGAACACACATTTGTACAATTTTTAAATAAAATTGAAAATATTCTGAAATCCTAAACATACTTATTCTCTTCCTTTTCCGTGTTTTAGCAAGTAACTACAATACTGTCAAATTAAAACCAAAACAAAAGCAACGTATTGAGAACAAATCGCCTGTGAAATCACCTTTGTCATTAACGGGAAATCAAAGTCAAGAAGCTCACTTAGCAAAAGGAGTCAAAAAAGCAAAAACACATTCGAGAAAACTTCTCTGTTCACATTCACGTATTGCTGATGACATGTTAGGTTGTTCTACTAATCAGACTGGTGAAACAGAACGCTTTATTGGTCCAAATGGTATTTTAAAAAATGGAAGAAAACTCTCCGACATGTCATTGATAGAACCAGAGAAGTCAGTTATCGTTATATCGTCAAACGTGATTGATGAAATGCCGACGCTGTCTGAAAAAGAAAAGGACCAAAAAAATGATGTTTCTCCTTCTACAGTGACGACTACTTCAAGCGATGGTGTTGATTTAGAGGGAGAATTATCAGATGCACATTTGAAAAAAAACAATCAAATCTCAATATCAGTACATGGGCAATCAAGAAAACGTTCAAACGATGGTAAAATTAAAAAGCAAATAGAAAAAGATTTGGATATTGGTGAAACAAATGTAAAAGTTGATGAGCAAGAAGAACATGTTGACATATCAGATGATGATGATAATTCAGATACACAACGTCTTAAAAGAGCGAAAACAACTGAAGATGATGTGAATGAAAAACGCATAGATGAAGAATCAACACATTCGTTTGATGAATTGCTAGCAAAAATGATAGCTGAACAACAGCCGCAAATACCATCATCAACAGAACAAGATAATCAACTAGAACGGGGAGAGAATCATAGTGAAGCGCTATTAGTTCCAACAACGATGATTAATTCATTATCAACATCATCATATTTAGCCATGAAAGACGGTGAGATTTTAACAACATTATCACAATTCAATACATATCTTCCAGATAATATAGTACCAGATTATGATGGGAATAAAGAAGATAATTTAATAGACGCAAGGTAAACACAATTGCTCTTTTTCTGTTTTAAACTGATTGTTGATTCAATCATCCCAAGTACAAAATGGCTTCTGACTTACGTCTTAGGTGGAATCTGATTAGTTAATCAGGTCGTTAACGCCTTCTCCAAACTTGTTTCTGTATACTAAAGTCGAAAAAAAATCAGGCACTTGTGTTATAATGTATTTGATGTTTGTGTTTTCAACATCTGACCTTTCTTCTCGTCTCTTTTTCTGAACTATTTCTTTTCGAAACGTGAAACTGAGCGATGTTAATATAGAGCCTCTTCTTTGAACTATGCCTCATAAAACAGCGAAACAATATTGCCAAATCATTTACCTATTTTTTTTCTTTAAAATGCTCGATATGCGCGCATTCCACAGGTAATTATATTCACACAAATAAAGGCTTTTCGATCACTATTCGAAAGAAGCAGAAATAAAGTTGCTATGGATCAATCAGTGTACCTGTTCAATGTTTTGAAAGTTATACATATAAAGTCTGAGCTTTTAATTGTATCAGCAAGCGTTTAGTTGTCGTCTACCCCTTATTTGTAATATAATTCTTTTCCGTTGATTATCATTGTTGTCCTACTGTTATATATTCACTTATTACTTGAAAAATGACTTTTAACAAATTTATTTAGTTTAAAAAAGTACCATTCGTTCTCTTAGTGTGCTGTACGTGTATGTATATCTATTATTATTTTCGTTTTCACAATTTAGATAGCCGATCATGTTGTTTGTTGGTCAATGGTTATCGATTTATTTATTAAAACTTGGTAAATGTAATATTTACAAGTGTTTTTTTTTTTGTTTTTTTTGATGAACAAAGATAAACTTTTATTTCTAATCAAGAAACTATTTTTTTATGTTTGCTTGTGTGTAATGTATATTTTTTTTTATGAAAAACGATATTTTGATCCTTCATTATTTCTTTATTATTTTACTTTTATTTTGAAAAGCCCAATAAAGATATATTTCTTTTAGATGTACTTTTGTTTTTTGGAAGATATAAAAATAATAATTTGATGTTGAATAAATTAAAACACTCATTCGTCCTAATTCTATCAAATGTATATGTATAATTGTGATTTTTTGAAATATAAGAGTCAAACGTTTGTGACATTCTGAATATTTTTTTTTTGTCTGTTTTCATAATAAATAATGTTATATATGTACAAAAATATATTATAGAAAGCTGCATTTAGAAAACTATAAATTGCACTATATCAATGGCTATGGTTAGTTTTGTAATATTTCTTTCAAAATGTTTTGAACATAGGAAGTAGTAGAGATTTATTTATAATTTAATTTTTTAGACAAATGAACGATAGTTTATTTTTTATTTAATATTTTGTTCGAATGAAAAAAATATCTATGTATGCCAGTTTATTACATGATCATTTTTCATTATAATTAAATTCGGATAATAATATGATATTACGTGGAAAAAACAAGCTGGAGAATGAAAATGAACCAGTTGCGAAAAAACGACGACGAAATTCTGATGGAGATAGTTCACCAATTAAAAGAAAACCTATACGTGGATTAGCTAGAAAACAATTAACTGTGTCTTCTACATCAGATGATGATGATGATGATGATGACAATAATAACAAAAATAATATTTTGGAAAACAATAAATTATTAAATAAGAAAAAACGTGTGGTTGTTAAACGTTCATCTCCATCCAGTGACAGTGAGTCATCCGATAATAAAAAGCAAAGATTAAGAAAAGGAACGATGGATAATGAACGACGATCGGTATTAAAATTAACTCATAAAAAATCAACACCAAAAAAGAAGATTAAAATTGCCAATGATGTAATTAACTTGGATACAGCAACGATTCATGTTCAAGAGAATAGTATTAATGATAATAATGATGAAACAACATCTGAGAATGAGAATAATGATGATAAAGATGATGATGATGAATTATCAACGAAAAAAGGTCGAAAAAATATTCGAAAAATAATCAAAGATAAACAATTACAAGAACGAACAAAATCAGCTGTTGAAGCTGAGAAAGAACGACGAAGAAGAATTGAACAAAAACAAAAAGAATATAATAAAATATTGTTAAATCAATCTGGTTATTTAGAACAAAATAAAGATAATATGAATAAAAAATTGATATTAGAAATGAATAAAGAAACAAATGAATCATTAATTGAACGTAAGTTTTTATTATTAATACTGAAGTCACTCATGTACACTCTTTCGAAAACCTCCGAGATCTCTATCATATTGAAAGCAAGGATTTAAAATCGGTCGGATTACCCACCTTTTTGTTTTGCAGTCACTGTACTATATATGTAAAACATATACTTCACAAATTTACAAAGTATTTATTCATATCAAGTCATATATTGAGCAATAATAGACCAATATATTGGTAAATATTGCTTTCTGTAAATATATTACAGAAAGCAGGATGTCTGTGTATATAGACGTCCCAGGATGCAACGTAGACAGCATCCTACATGCTGTCGATACGTGAGTCAATATATCGGGCAATAATTGGTCAATATACCTAATTTTTTAGCTAGCGGCGCAGTGGCATCAGATACTGTCCACAATATATCGGGTGATAATTGATCAATATATTGACTAAATAGCTAGCTACTCTGACCAGTGTTTTTCGTCAACCCAATACATGGGGTATGATATCTAGCCGCTAGCTATCATACCCGATATAGCCAGCTAATTCAATAAAAGTGGTACGGATACTACCACAAGCCGATATTGCCCGATAGTATATTTTTGTAGCTAGATATTCTCAAAGACATTTTTTTGTTTGGGGCGTTTAAGGCATCCGTGCTATAACACAGTATTCTTTCCATAGGTGTAAACGTTAGAGTTTTACTTATAGGTGCAAAGAATCTACGCTAATAAGCTTTGTTTTCGTTTAAGTTGATCGAAAATTAGTGCAAAGTATGAAACAACATCAGTTAGAAGGCGTACAATTCCTATGGAACAATTTGTTTGAATCGCTAGCTGCTATCAATGACAAACGACATAAAACACATCACGGAAATGGGGCATTATTGGCTCATTGTATGGGCTTAGGTGAGTGACATTATCTTACATTCAACAAAAACGTTTAATAGAATAAACATATCCGTTAGTATTCAGGTAGTTGTTAATACTTAGTAGTCTGACTGAAAAATATTGGTTATCTAATTAGAAAATAAATGACTAGAATAAAACTCTTTGTGTAATATAAATATATATTTCTAATAAAAGAGTATTAGATAAAATCACATTATGTTGATTACTATTTTTTAATTCAGGCAAAACTTTACAAGTTATATCGTTTATTCATACACTATTTAAACATGAAACACTCACTCACGTTCGAACATGTGTCATTTTGTGTCCAATTAATGCTGCCTTAAATTGGAGTACCGAATTTGAACATTGGCTTGAAAATATTGAACCAAAAATTAATGTTTATCAAATAACATCCATGAAACTAAATGCACGTATTCCACAATTAAATTATTGGATGGAAAATGGTGGTGTAGTAATCATGGGTTACGAAATGTATCGTCGTTTAGCTACAGGCATTGGTATTAGAAAAAAACAATCAAAATTAAAAGCATATGAATGTTTGGTAGATCCAGGACCGGATATTATCGTGTGTGATGAAGGACACATATTAAAAAATTCTCAAACAGCTCTCGCTAAAGTTGTTAACCAAGTAAAAACATCTCGTCGAATTGTCTTAACAGGTACACCATTACAAAATAATTTAATCGAATATTTTTGTATGGTAAATTTTATTAAACCAAATTTACTTGGTACACAACAAGAATTTGTTAATCGTTTTGTTAATCCAATACAAAATGGTCAACATCGTGATAGTAGTATGGATGATGTGAGTTTTACTAAATTTTAACTGTCTGTAATTTACATAAGACATTTTTTATTTTAGGTTAAAATTATGAAACGTCGTGCTTGTGTTTTACATGACTTGTTAACTGGTTGTATTGATAGACGTGACTATTCTTTATTAAAAACTTATCTACCACCCAAATTTGAATACATAATTACAATACGAATGTGTGATCTTCAACAAACATTATACGAAATGTATTTGAAACGTGAAATTGATGAACAATCAACATCAGCTGTATCAAAAAAAAATTTTCAAAGTACAAAATTATTTGCAGATTATCAGTACTTAATGAAGGTATGACAGAGAGAAAAAAGAAACTTTTGATTTACTTACATATTCTTTTTCTACTTTAGATATGGACTCATCCGTTTATATTGAGACCACATTTTATTGATCAATATCGAAGACGTTTGATGAATGATTTGTTTGAGGATGATGAAGAAGAACCTGAAGCAATATTCACTGATGAAGAAGTAGAAGAAAATGGAAGAAAACGGAAGAAAAAGGTCAGGAATATAAATTGTGAGAATGTTTTATCAGAAATTAGCTGCTCGTATCTACAATTACATGAACAAGTGGATGAATGAATGCTCAGCAAAGTTTTATTTTTATGTTTTCTTTAGAAATCATCGAAGAAACAAACAGATGATATTGAAGAAATAGAATATTTTGATACTGATATAACAACAGATAATCAAGGTTTTATGATAGATAATATTAACGATAGTGTTGAAACGCATTCAAACAATAAGTCAGTAACAAATGTTAATTCAAAACAAAAAAAACGAAAAAGATCATCGTCTACGACAACATCTATATCTTCATTATCTACAACTTCATCGGATATTGGAGAAATTGATCTTCAGAACATAAATAATAATCAAGAATCAGATGAAAATAGCGGAGACGAAATTGTCGTTCGTCGAACAACACGTAGTCGCGCTACAATCGAGAATAAGTCAGCAACGAAAAAGAGATCAACAATGATGAATATCAAAAATTCGGATATATTTGATACTGGCGTTGATGATGATACAATTGTTATTGATCCAGAAATGAATGGTAGTGGCACAGATGTTGATGAAAAAACAGAACAAGAAAAAGAAATCGATCCATGGATGAATGAAATGCGTGAACAGTGGTGGTTTCCATTTGTAGAAGATAACAATGATGAGTTCAATTTACAATTAAGTGGAAAAATGACACTTTTAAAATCAATTTTAGAAAAATGTTATGATATTGGTGATAAAATTTTGTTATTTAGTAGAAGTTTATATACATTGAATTATATTGAAAAATTTTTAAAACATATTCATATGGAAAATGAAAAAATTTATAATGAAAAATTAGATAAACGTCAACAACTTATCAAATTATTAGAAAACAATAATAATACTGAAATGGAACGTAGACAAAATGAAAATTGTACAACAACAACAATAACAACAGGTATTGGTCGAATACTCGAAGATATACCAGAATCCATACAATGGATAAAAGATAATGATTATTTTCGTATGGACGGTTCAACAGATGTTCAATTACGTAAACGTTATGCAAGTTTATTCAATGATGAAACAAATTCGAGAGCAAGATTATTTTTAATATCAACATTGGCTGGCGGAATAGGTATTAATTTGGTTGGATCAAATCGTGTTATTGTCTTTGATGCATCATGGAATCCAAGGTACAACGAATTTTATTCACAGACAGTTTACTGTAGTAAAAAAAACGTTCAAATTGTTATTGAGTTATTCATTTTTTTCTAGTGTTGATATCCAAGCAATTTTCCGATCGTATCGTTTTGGCCAAACGAAGCCTGTTTATATCTATCGTTTTTTAGCACATGGTACAATGGAAGAAAAGATTTATCAACGACAAGTTGTCAAACAATCATTATCACAACGGTAAGTATTTTATTTTATTTCTATAACCTTTTAAAGCGATCAGTTTTTATTTTCATTTCAGTGTTATTGATGATCATCAATTGACAAGACATTTTTCTGAAGCTGATATCAAAGAATTATACAATTTCACTCCAGAATCATTGCCACCCGTCAAATCTGAACAAGAAATAAAAAATGATGTCAATTTTCCTCTACCAAAGGATCATCTATTAACCGATTTATTATATGAACATAATCAATGGATACATAGTTATCATAGTCATGATTCATTATTAGAAAATCGTTTAGATGAAGGTTTAAGTGCTGATGAGAAAAAAATTGCCATTGAAGAATATGAAAATTTACAAAAACATCCAGATCATTATCAACAACGTCTTACACAACAACATTTAGATCAAAAATGTTTAAATGAAATGATACAACGTCAATATATGCCTATGATGGCAACAAGTCAAAATCCAAGTTTATTAGCAGCAACAACAACTTCAATAACTAATCCATATTTATTAACAGCACATGATATATTTCAACAATTACTCGGAAACATACGAGAAAATGAGCGTGTAAAATTTGATATGGAAAAACTTGCACATTATGCATATAATCAAGCAATTCAACTCAAACATGAACGACAAATACATTTACAAAATAATAGTAATATACCAGCAAGACAACAAGAAACAGGTAATATAATATTAATGAACAGAGATTATGTACTTACTTATTACATTCATTTAGATCATCAATTAAAAACACAACGATATGATGTAAATGGAACTATCGATTTATCATCTAAAACTGTACATCCACAAAACTCAACGAATAACGATAATAATGATGTTATTATGTTAGACAATAGTGATGATGAGGATGTTACAAGTATAGCAGTATAAAAGTATTTATTAATGGACTATATGATTATTTGTGATATTCATTTAGACTATTTATTTAGTCAGATACTGTTATTTTTCTTTTTTTTTTTGATATAGTAGATTTTTGAGTTTTATATGTATATAGTTTCTCTTTTTTTTATTGGTTTCTTTTTTTTGATATTTTTTTGTTGTTACTGTAGAAAATATTATCAATTCTTATTGTTGTTGTTTTTATTTTAAAACGAATAGAAAAAATATGGTTGTTTTTTTTTGTTGTTGTTGTGAGATTACAAAACTATTGTTGTTTATTGTTCTTATTTTTTATGTACCAATGTAATCTCAATTCTTATCGTCTTTTCTTTGGTCTGTTATGTAGAAAAATCAAAACAAGTAGACAGTTTTTTTTTTGTTGAGTATATTTAAAGATTTAAAAAAATAATAAAGTACACATAGATTTGAATTTAATAGTTTGACTACATTGTATTGTATAAGTAATAGAAGTCATAATTCACTAACAGCATTTTTATTAATGAGATGTCAGATGAAAAACATTATGAATCAATCAAAAACATATCTATTAGTCTATTTGTCTTCAAAATAACATTCACAATTCATAATAGAAAATGAAACAAAATAAGAGTGATGTATTAAAGATATACTAGATATTTTTGCACAATCTGATAACAATGATGTTCTGGAAACTGAAATATTTAAAAAAGCAGAAATGAGAGTTGTTTTTCAGTCAACTTATATTTATAGAATGATTGGATGTTTATTGATGTTTTTAATTTTTCTTTCTACTATAGATGTTGTTTTCATCATTAATATAAATATTTGCTATTTAAAGTTGGATGAATTTATGCCTGACTCATTCTTGAAATATTTTCGTTTGATTAGTAAAGAGCTTTCTTAATTGAATTGACTATTATATTATGCAAAAAACCGGTAAGTAATTTGTTAAATGGCAAGTAGCCTTTCTAAATAATCTAAATAATATTTAAAATACCCAGTGGAACAAATACAAAAGTATGTGGTATTAGAAATTTCATTATGATGTCGCTAATCTACATAAAAAATAGAGCTTTCTAAAAGTTGATTGTGTAAAAACTTTAGTTGGATTTCATCAGAACTCTCACACATACTCAAAGATAGTTTTTGAAAAAATGGTAACAAATATCAATCGATAGAAATGAAAAACTTAGATCTTCTAATTTCAAAATACAAAGTACATTTCCTTTTAATTACTCTACTGTATCTGGAAGGAAGAAGGAAGAAGACTCCGCCTTGCGGCTACTTTGCGGTATTGGGTGCTGTCGAAGCAGTTTCGATAAGCCCGATATCTTCCCTACAGTTGATGATCTTCAGAGACGGTCATCCATTCTTCTACTACTCACCAAGCAAGCTGTAGCTCTGGACAGAAAGCCAGCCTGACACAGAGTTCTTTTCGCCCAATTGTTCGAGCTCCCCATACTCACTCACTAACCACATACAAGCACCGAAGTACCAGTGTATGTCACAACGTAGTGAGCATGCTATCGGACGAGTGATCCGAGACAATAACCGTTAGTAACTTGTCCAGGGTTACTCTATTCTACTGTATCTGACAGTTTCGAGTCTTATAAATTTCAGCTAGACAGGGTTTATAACATTTGCATGTGCATATCATATATTGAAAAAATAACATTTAACTGAAGTAAACACGTCTTTTTGAACTTTCTTATTGATTAATTACATCACGCTTATGTAATTCATAAACACATATACTCATTCTTGTTCTTTTACTTTTACATGTCTATACTTTCTAAATCAGACTAAAATTTGCGCTATTTGCTTATTAACAACATAAAATTTATTTTTGGGTGTTACAATACCCCAAATAATCGCAATACATTCAAAGACTGCCACTAAAGGTATTGTTCCTGCCGCACCTATCACACGCAGAATAAACTGAAAATAACCTAGACGTGCCATACTAAAAGATCGTACGGCACCAAGTAAATACAAATAAATAGTCACTGCTCCAATATATCCCACTAAAAGTTTAATAATCGGATGAAGAGCTATGGGACATAATGGTGTTAGAAAAATGTTGGATGTTGTTAGTGGTACAGTGAGCCATGCATATAATCCAATTCCTAAACAAAATCTTACACTGAATGGTAATTTTTTATCGTGAACAATAAGAATAATGCCTTGAATCCAACGTCTCCGTTGCTGAATAAAATCCCAAAATGTAAACGGAGATTTTTCCCACATTTCACCTTCTATCCAACCAAATCGATATCCTTTTGACATTGCTTCCATGGCAAAATACATATCTTCCGCTATAGATCCTCGTAGTCCAAAATCAAATGTAACGTGTTTTTCACAACCTGCTTGGCATACAACGAACGAACCTTTAAACAGGAACAATGGAGCGTGTAATACTTTTAAACAAAATCGTAATAATCCCAGATCAGTACCAACACGAATACTATCGGCTAATGTTGTAACTAAATTAACGATATTTTCATTGCCATAGGTGATCAATCCTTGACCAATTTGATATTGTCCATCATTAACGAAATTCAATATACCATAAAGACAATTATCAGTTAACAATGTTTCTTCATCTAAATGGACAATCCAGTCTGATGAATTGAGTAACGTTGTTTCTAATGCGTATTGTAATGCCCTCGATTTGTACATAGCACCTGTGGATGTTGTATATTTTTCTGGCACTACGGTTTGATGTACACGTGGGTCAGTATCCAATTGCATTGGCTTATCAGTCACAACTTCAAGCATAAATTTCAGCAGACCAACACGATCACAAGTTTGAATATTTCGTGCAACATTTTGACGTACTAATTCCGGAAAATCACCTCTTGTAACAACACGAATACAAATCCCTGGTGAAACTAATTGAGAATAAAGTAATTCGGGTTTTTCCTTGAATACGTTAAATACTAATAGGCCAAATGTATGACAAATAATTACTGAAATATTAGATAAAAGTTACTTTTAAATTCAAACAAGGGAGTATTTAAACAGTTATTCTCTTACCTGGTAATGGTAATAGTGCTAATAATCTAAGAAAGTATAAAATAATTGTCAGTGGTAAACCGTAAACTTCAATCGCTTTAATTTCATCATCCGTTTCGGTTTCAAATGTCGATCCAGAAGAAAAATTGACTCGACAAGCAAGTATTTCGAAAATAAATACAAAAGTTAAAAATAAAAAAACATGAATTAAATGACGTCGTTGTAATGAATCCATTCTTAACTTAATTTGCGTTCATCTAGATAAGAAAATATGTATTATTAAAGTAGACTAATATTTTTGTAGTACAATTTTAGTCTTTTTTTACAATAGAACATTCCGAAACGGCTATGATTTAAAAATATTTCAAGACTAAAAGTAAAGTAAATATGTACTTAGATACCGTTATACTGAAAAATGTTCGATGTACTCTTTTACACGCATCTTGAGGTAATTAACTTTTCACTTCAGCAAGTATCTGAGCTAGACATACACACACACATTTGTTTCAAAACAACATATGCTGAAAGTTATTTTCGAATCATCTTTGATTAAAAAATTGAGTATTTTGGTTACAGCACTGCATACAACGATTAAGAACTATTTTGATTGGTTAATTTTCTTACATGGCCGACTAAAGAAATATAGCGAATACATAAAGTGGTAGTAGGTCACAAGTTCTAGATTTGACACACGTAAACGGACTTCAGTTCTTCCAATTAGAAGGATTGCAAGAGAGGAAGTATCTCTAGGTTTTTAATATCTCGCATCAAAATGCATCTAAATATTTTATATTCACTGTATTCTACGGATTCAATACTACGTGGTTTTCAGGTGTTCTATCTAATTCATAAGCTTAATAAATCAAACGACCTTTAATCACTGGATTAAGTACTGTAACAAATTGATGAATTTTTCAATCAAAGATGATTCGAAAAAAACTTTCAGCAAATGTTTTGAAACAAATTTATTAAGTGTGAGTGTAATCATGTCTACTAGCTCAAATACTTGCTGAAGTAAAAACTTAATTACCTTAAGTCTACGAGGTTTTACCTGCAAATCTCGTTACTTTTGGTACACCCTACGTATCATCATATTTGACCAAATTTCATCAGAAAGACCTTTTTTAGACGCTGTAATAACAAGTATTTTACTCTATATTACATCCAAAATACTCTCTACAAATACTTTCTGCTTATATATATAAAAAAAACTAAGAACGAGTTCGTTTAAAACAAGAATATAAGTTGTACTTATACTGTGTGACAGAGAAGAAAAAAGAAGACACATGTTTTTCAATTCTTTTTTTGTTAAAAAACTCAAAAAAAGACAGCTGTGCTTGTCTAATGTATAAATTACTCGTACTATAGCAATAATAATAATAATAATATACAAGATTATCATGATCATTGATAATGCAATAGACACCGTTGAAGAAACAATACAGGAAGTTAGAAAATAAAACCATGTAGCCTTTTAATCTTTAATTTAATATTTTTTCTTCGTTCGAATATCTATTCTTATAAAATTGATTATGTGTTTTTTGATAGTTTTATTTTAGAATACTATAATGGAATATTTTTTCGCTTGTATTCTAACAAAATAAAGTTTATGTCAACATTCTTTCTTCTATGAGAACAAATATTGTGTGTGTTATAATTAATTCTTCATTCACCGTCTATAATCAATACTTTGTTTAAGAAAAAGAGTATTGAGATATAAAATGAAATGATTATTGCAATTAAGACATAATTATTCAATTAAGATGTTCGAATTGCAAAGTTAGGGCATTGACAAGTGTTTACACACTATGAGACAAATGACTATCAACCTTTTTGTCGAAAGCCATCAGAAGGAAGGCCTTGGACAAATATAAATTTGTTTGTTCAGTAACAATATATTCTAGGTGTGAATTTTCTGTATCCTATATTTATTTATTTTCATCGATTTATTTGTTTCCGTTAAATAGGGAAGTGTTTGTTATATACAACACGTGGTTTTAGTCATTCTTTCATTATTCATTTATTTTTTATACTTTTTGAGTAAATTTACTACGAGAAAATGCTGAAAAAAAAATTCTATTGTGTCTTGAATGTTTTTTAGTTTTGATGTTATTATAAGTTCGTTGCGTAACTCGTTGAATAGGTATCGAATTCTGCTATACAAAGAGTCCAAACGAACTGACTAATCATACAATGTCAACTTCTTTTCAATTTTTTTGGAAGAACGGTGTGACCTCGTCTCATAATCTCATCTTTTTCTCTTCGGACTCTTTTACTCGGACATTTGAATAATGGGCGAACTGTCAAGGACTATTCTATGGGTTTTAAGTATCTAAGATAAGCGAGTTCCACGTTAGATCGTTACAAGTTAGTGCTGTTTCGTATCTTTTTTGTTTTTAATCGTTTCTTCGCTTACGGTAAACTGATCCATTGGAACCGCCCAGAGGCATAATTTTTCATCAAAGTTTCTTTTCTCGAGAGCTACAGACTTCCGAATCTCTTGTTTTATTAAAATAGCACCAATCCGAATAACGTAATACATCAACATAAAGTTACGAAAAAATTTCGTTGTTTTACTCATGGTAATTAAAGTAAAATTATGTTAAAGTTGATTATGTATAATTAGTTAGTTCTTCTGCACACATTTTACAACAGAATTCGACACCTATTCAACAAGTTACGCAAGAAACTTATATTATGATCCGAACTTAATAAATTCAAGAGAACAGAATTGTTCAACAGCTGCTCTTACATAAATTTACTGAATAAGTATCAAAAATATGAATAATGAAAGAAGGATTAACGTCACTGGTCTTTTGCTGTTTTAGACAATATTTTTCTTGTGATATTTGTTTTGCGATATAATCAATGAGAGAAAGAAAAATTTAGATCTGTTCCTTTTTATACAATACACCAATTTCATTTTTATTTTTATTTGCATTCTTGTCTTTATCTATCTATAATCTACTCTTTACTAATTTGTCAGCCATTTTTTGAAATTCGATATGATTACGAAGTTAGATGCAATTTTTTAATATATTAATTAATTACTTTTTCTTCGTACTATTTCTTTATTTATTTCAACCGTTTCGATTGATACTTCAATCTTTTTCAGTGAATAACAAACATTAATTAAATTGATTAAAATTATATTAACAAAACAAAACGAATTAAATAGACAACTTTTTTCTTTTTCAAAACTATTAAAACTATTTAAAAACTATTTAAAAAACAATTGGGGTTGTTTTTTCCCCTTTTTGTAATTCGGCTTGACAGTCGATAATAAAACTAAAATATGACGAGCATCTCTAACCTAATACATTTATACCTTATATTATTTATTCATTCATTCTTTTCTAAGCTGAATGGTTAATGTTTGTTATCTACTGAAGAAGATTGAAGTATCAATCGAAACGTTTGGAATAAATAAAGAAATAGTAATTAATTAATATATTAAAAAATTTACTAATTTGGTGATGCTGGATTTGTGAATTACCAAAAACACATACATTAGGGTTAATCCATGGGTATCCAACCAGTTTTTGGAAAAAGTTTTTTTATCGACTTTTTTCGTTCTAGTTAGCTGAGGCGTGGTCAGAAAACAGCTTTGGCCGAAAAAAATTGCTGACTTTCATCTTAAATGAGGGAGATCTGGAGCTGTTTCTAGGAACATCTAATGAGGGTCATCCAAGTTATTTCAAGATTTTGGGCTCATATTTTGCCCATTGATAGAGGACCACTAGACTAGCATAACCTCCAAAGGATTCTTCTTTTGATTGAGATTTGACCGAGATATCAGTGTTTCAAAACATAGATTTTTCATTTTATAATTTTTCTAAAAATACTTTGTTTTGAAACATTCATATCTCGGTCAAATCTCAATCAAAAGAAGAATCCTTTGGAGGTTATGCTAGTCTAGTGGTCCTCTATCAATGGGCAAAATATGAGCCCAAAATCTTGAA
>CAJNOQ010003278.1:0-20799 GCA_905250885.1 Didymodactylos carnosus | reverse complement strand
TGACCTATTTTTGACCCGTGTTTTGCTCATATCTCTGTCAAATGTCAAGGTATCGAGCTGAAAATTTTACCACAGCCTTCGCACTTCAGCCCCAACATATGCTCCAAATTTCAGCCCATTTGTATTGGCCAGGGCTGAGATCGATTGTTGAGGGGAGGGGGGCCTTAAAACATCATAATTTGATGAAGATAAAGTGACTGATCTGGTTACTTTCCTTTTAGCCTCCATCGATCAGTACATTGTCCAATGGATACTACTCCGAAAACCACAAAATCCAATAAATTGTTTAACTAATTTCTATACGAAACAAAAAACGTCCGAAGAAAAGTACGCGCCCTACTCGAACGAATGTATCAATCAATCAATCGACTCAATAGAGTAGTCAATTTGTGAACAGAATTTCACACAATCACAAACTGATAATTGTTTACTCAATCAGTTTTCGGTATAACCCAAAATCTGGTTTGAGTAAGCACGTACTACAGACAGGTCATTCTATTAATTTTTTTGACAAAATAAAAAATTTTAGTTCATGGTAATAGCCGTTATTGCCTTTTAGTAGTGAGTCTTCGGCTATATCAGATGATTCTCCATAATGTAACGGCACTGACCTTCTATACGTCGTGCAGGGACTTTAATTAAAAACAATAAGGTACGAAGCAAGGAAAACATGATTTCGATCTTCGTTTCGCTTTAGATCGCTCTTTTTTTTTATCCGTTTCTGTTTGATTTTGACCAGTCTCTGCGTATGTTTTGAATCACCATTCATAGCTATATAGTTTGTAACTCTGACAATAACATCTTTACTGATATATCATACCTCCTGAATCAATAGACGCGAAACGTCAAATAAATAAATAAAATAAATTTTTGAATCATAAATTATCAAGAGTTAATATCATTAAACATTACTATGTTTGAAATAATAACCATTACTATCTTCATAAAAACCTTTGAGAATACCACGGAAGTTTTTTTATATATTCAGTCTTTTTCTAAAACATAATTTGTACTTCTACGATTACCTCCAATTGTTCTCGGCTATTAAGCGCGATAAACTAAAGGTGAAGATTATGATTCCAAAAACCCCGAAAACGTAGACTTTTATCATATGTTAATTTTTTCTTGTTCCGTTTCTTATTTTAAAAATCTTAGTTGCACATGAATCGAGCGAGCAGAAAACACTGAACAAGTTAGGCTAGTTTCAAGAGGCTCAAGTTATACATTACTGGCCAAAAAAATTCACCTTATTCAAATTTTTCAGATTAAAAGACTTGATTTTTTTTCAGTAAAACAGCCACTACGGAGCCAAGCCATGTTATAATAGAACAGTTTTAACGCAGTTTACATAGCGATCAGTTGTCTACAAAATGAGCTGCTTCACATTGAAACGGGACCCCGGAATGAGTCCAAAAATGAGCTACAATATTAATACTACCTAGCATCATTCATCAACTTTTTCAAAACTTTAGTTTGGTTCAAACTATTTCATTCTCAACGGAAATTGATATTGGTGATGCTGTACAACGTGTTTCTGCTCTATCTGAAGAAAACTGTCACAGCGCAATTGTGATAGCTTTTCTTTTTTGATTTAATTAGTGTTTAATGTGTACTAACACTATAGATTAAATATTCTAGTTTTAAAATAAAAAAAAGTCATTTAACACTCTCTGTTAAATCACATCCTCCACATGTTTTTAGTTTTCAGGCTTAATTTTAATATACATGATACATTAATTCAACGTCATAAAGAGAAATCCCTCGAGCACATCAGCATCGATACGGGAACAATGGAATTTAAAATTGAAACTGATCAGCCGTGGCAAATGGATTGATTAACCGCGAACCGACGGAAATCGAAGTCGTGGGAAAATTACCCCTCATTCTTGATTGAAAGAACAACTGAAGTCCTGTATTCACGTCTCCTATAGGACGTGGTCTGGAGACAGTAGATACAGGCATAAAAGGACTAGCCGTGAGTGGCGTCCCGAAGGGGCGCCGATGAACGACTAGCCGCTGACTCACGAGTGCGCTGTAATGTTTTCAATTATTCGGATTGTGTGACTTATCGAGACAAATCTCATCCTGAAAAGCGATTTCAGAACGTTCAGTCGAGGGTCAAGCGAGTCGTGGCGACGCGCATTACTTGTTTTAGCTAACTGATTATTTATTCAGTATTAATTTATTATTAACTAATCATATTTTCTATGAGACGTGTGCAAAGGTAACAAGGGATGGGGAATCCGAATTCGAGGTCGATTTTCATTCATCACATGCTTATTAATTTTAACTGATAATGCATTATTGAAACTTGCTGAGATTTTGATCAAAGCAAATTGAAAGGGAGAATCCGAATCCAAGATCAGTCTTCCGTTTTTGTACTATGCATCATATAGTACCGTCTCAGGGGTTTCGTGGTACTCGTAGAATTATTTTATACATACCCTCCTCAACATTCTGCCACAAATTTAAACAGTCGGATTATTTTTCGTTGAACTATCTCATCAACAGCCAAGTACTTTCATCTTTTTCTAGCAACAATGATCAACCAATGAAATGAATACTGGTTTCTGTCGTATCGTTATACTTTCAAGTGAGATTGTTTAAAATAGAAATGAAAAAGAACGAAGAGCTGCTAATCGGATTCACCTGTGTCGTGGATCTTTCGATTAGTAGCGACAAGCGTTACTTGTGAGTGATTCACTTAGGGTCTCAGAACAGGATTGGTACGAGAAAGAGCTGAGCGAGTCCACAGGCGAGTGTTACTTGTTTTCCTGTATCTCGGTGAAATATCTGTCGGTTCAGCAAAAGCTCACTCATCTGATTGCCTTGTATTACAGCAGCCGAGTTATCACCGAACAGCTATGTCCGTGAAATCTAATATGAATAGATCATGACAATGACGACGAAAGCTAGTGAAATCTAGGTTGTTTGAGTTAATTGCCCATCCTCCCTCGATCGTGACCTTTATCTGGCACACCCCTTCAGATCTTGTGATCATTTCTCTTTTATGCTTGCGAAAGCGGTTAGAAATCAAAATTTGTATACCATAGAAGCAGCAAAATTTATTCCAAATATTTTAGCGAAAAGCTGTTGTCGTGTGGGACTCAAGGCTCTCAGTAGCTAACTGGTTGTATACATCAACTTTATAGATTGATTGATGAAGTAGAATTCTCGAATACTAACGATGCAAAAACGCATCTCATGACAGGGTCCATTCGAAAAATGCTGCTAGACCGATGTATTACAAAAATATTGTAACGGAAAATCTAATTGGCTTTGCTTCACCCTTGATTGAAATGATGTTTATTTCAAGATGAAGAAGGTTTCAACAACAATGAGATGCACCGCACTCTAGTGTCTTGCTCCAATACCACGTATCGTCACACTCTGTGCCGATCATCAAGCTTTTGCCTCGACTCCAACTGCCTCTTCACCTGCACGGCAACTGCAGTTCAACTCCACTGCCTATCTTCTCTCTCTCTGTATGTGTGTGTTTCTTCTCCCCTCTATTCATAGGGGAGTGAGCTTGCTCATGGATGTCACGGTGGATGGACATGGTTATGGAATGGTATCATTTTAGATGATCTAGATTGTACCATAGCATCATTGTGGATGAATGCGGCGTTGCACGATGGTATGGGAGTGTCTTGTGTTTGTTGGCACAAAAACGACACAATCAGTCATCGAATCAAGAAATCTGAGTGGCTTTTAGGCGAAAGAAAGAAACGAGACATTCACAGATTCGCAAACTGCTCGAAAATAACGTTTGCTCGCACTATACTTCCGTCGGGACTATTTTTGTCCAAATGAACACCGGAACTAAACCAATTGCTAGCGTTAGCGTCTTCGATTTTTTTTATGCGTTAAAACGCAGAGAAAATCCAAAATTTGCACGTATCGACGCTTCGGAAATAATTAAGTTTCCGTTACGGCTATTTTCGGCGAAATCAGCGCTGAAACTAAACGAATTGTTAGCGTTAACGTCCACAATATTTTTTTATTCGTTCAGACGCTGAGAAAATCGAACGTTTTGAGATGTAAACGTCTCAAAGATAGCTGTGAGGCTTTCGATTGCATGCAAACATTCATAAAAAACGAACAAAATGAACCAAAGATAATCTGAGACTTAAGCGCCAGAGATTTTCACTATACACTCATTTAAACAAAGTATAGTTTTCTTCGGATAAATTTCATCTTTCATGTGTAACTTCGTGAGGATTGCGCTCGTGAAGAAAGCGATTTCGCGTCCAACATATATCTTCCGCATTTTCTTTTTCAAATCAGTCACAAAAACGCACAATGTCACAAGTTTCTCCACGTGAACACGATTAGTTCAGAAATTTGGATAAAAACATCACTCTTATGAGTGATTGACGAGAAAAAACATGTTGAATCCACAGATTTCAGCTATATACACACTGAAAAGATAGCAGTTCTCAAAGTTTGTACAGCCAACTGATCTCGCACGCGTTTAAGCGCTCATAATCTGACTATTCTCAGCGTGAACACGCGTTTTCGACTATCTCACTCTGCGTGGGTAGCGGCAAAAGTAATTTTTTAACAACAATTTTTCAGCGAAAAGCCATCTTAGATGTGAAATGATTTTCCAACGCATAACAAAGAGCCAACTTTATGCGTCTGTTCAGAGAAAAACTTTGAAGAAAGTGATTAAAACAACATGTGTACAGCGTAGTTTTTTACGAATTCTGACAGAAAAATACATAAATGTTTAATCTTCTCGTCAGAAGAAATTGTAACAAAACATGAGTATGGGTGAAGGGGAAAAAGACAGATACTTGTATTATCTTTCACTGATTGGGATTTGATTTCTTCAGCAATGCCTGAATTTTTTTATCCATCGTGTCTGACATTTTGTTATAAAATAAATTGATATCAACGATTGTTCGATTAATATTTAATGCGTCGACAATGGCATATCCTCCTTTGTCAGATATTTTGTTACTACTCAAGATTGATTAGAGTGTGATTCATTTTCAATGCATCCGCAATTATCTCAATACCATAGTCAAGTAGTTGATTGGATGAAAGATTCAATGTAGTAAGAGTTCGATTTATTTTTAATGTATCAGCCAATAATTTTGCTGCATCATCAGACAGTCCATTGTTCTTCAAGTTAAGAGTCTGAAGAGCCTGATTGATTTTCAGTGCCTCAGCGAGTTGCTCCACTGCCTGGTTAGAGAATGCGTTCGAACTGAGATCGAGAGTGCGAAGCCCAGAATTTACTTTTAATCCGTCAGCAATTGCTTCAACACTTCTATCAGATAGTTGATTAAAATGAAGATCAAGAGAAGTAAGAGTGTGATTTGTTTTTAATGCGTCAGCTATTGCTTGGCTTGCTTTGATGGATAGTTTGGTAGTGTTTAGATTCAAGAAAGTAAGTGATTGATTGACTATTATTGCTTGAGCAATGGCTTCACCTGCTCGATCTAAGAGTTTATTTCGTGTTAAATTGAGTGTTGTCAGTGTTCTATTAACTTTTAATGCATTGGCGAGCGTTTCGATGGCTATTTCTGACAATTGATTATTGCACAAGTCCAGAGAAAGAAGAGTTCGATTCGTTTTCAATGCATCAGCGATCGTTTCAAGGGCTGAGTCGGATAATTGATTATTTTGCAATTCTAATGAAGTAAGACTCACATTTACTTGGAGCCAATCTGCAATCGCTTGGATGGCTTGATCAGAAAATCGATGACACTGTAAACTGAGAATAGTCAGAGTACGATTCGTTTCAAGGACTTGAACAAGTGCATCACAAGCTTTCTCCGATAAATCACTCGATGGATCCATTTCTACATAATACGGATCATGTCTTCTTTCTGGCTCAACTTCTGTACCACGAAAGGTCACGGAAGTGAGAGTTTGATTATTATTTAGCACTTGAGTAATTGCATCAGCACTTTCTGTAGATAATCGATTATATCCAAGTTTGAGAGTGGTAATAACACTGTTATCTTTGAGTGCGTCTATAACTGATTCAGCTGCATTCGTCGATAGTCGACTATGTTCCAGATCAAGAGTCGTAAGAACTTTACTGATTATTTTATCGTCTTGAGAACTCGAGATATTCTCGATGTTTTCACTGTGAGAACTGATACGACGGACGAGTCGATCGATTTTTGCATTACCGATGGCTGTACGTTCTTCCTTCGATGGTTCACGATATCCCAGACGTATACTTGTTATAGTGTTATTGACTTTTAGAACACTTGCCATAACTTGATTTGTTTTACAAGATAAATATTCTCCGAACAGATACAATGAGCTAAGTGTTCGATTAACTTTCAGTGCTTTACCAATTGCCAGACCTGTTTTATGAGATAGATGGTTCCCTCGTAGCTCTAATGAGATGAGTGTTCGATTGATTTTTAGCGCATCAGCGATCGCCACGCCTGTTCTATCCGAAAATTGATCACATTTAAGATCAAGGCTAGTAAGAGTTTGATTTACTTGCAATGCATCTGCAATTGCTGTTCCGCCTTCATCATCAAACTTAGTGCTCGACAGACGAAGAGTTTGCAGTGTTCGATTAATTTCCAAAGCATTGGCAATTGCTACACCAACTTTCGTTGACAACGGATTTTCTCGAAGATCTAGTAGAGTGAGAATTCGATTGGTTTTTAATGCGTCAGCAATGGCTTCACCACCTTTTTCAGATAAATTATTACATGCAAGATGTAGCTGAGTCAATGTTTTGTTCATTGTCAATGCTTCGGCTATCACTTTAGCGACTTTGTCAGATAAACCAATATTTTCAAGTTCTAATGACGTGAGAGTCTGATTGACTTTTAATACATTGGCGATTGCTAAAGCACCTGTGTCAGACACTTGATTACCACCAAGATCAAGAGTAGTCAATGTTGCATTTATTGCTAATGCTTCAACAATTGCTGCGACACCTTCGTCTGATAGACTGTTGTATCAAAGATGAAGACTAGTGAGAGTCCGATTGATTATCAATGCATTTGCAATTGCTTTTCCTCCACTCGCAGATAGTTTGTTGAACTTCAGATCGAGTTTGTCGAGAGTACTATTGACTTTTAATGCATCAGCTAGATCTTCAACTGCTTTTTGAGAAAGTTCGTGCGGTTGAAGACAAAGTGTACGAAGAGTTGAGTTAGTCTTCAGAACATCAGCAAGTACTTGACCACCTTTGTCAATTAATGTATTCGAATAAAGATAAAGAGATGAGAGAGTCTGATTGACTTTTAAGGCATCGGCAATCGGCACACTGGCTGCGTCAGTGAGTTGATTGCAACCAAGAGATAGAGTTCGAAGAGTGTAATTAGTCTTTAATGCATCACCGATTGCTTTACTTGCTCTATCAGTCAGTTCGTTGTTTGTCAGATTTAGTGTCGTCAATGTCGTATTTACTTTCAAGGCACTGGCAGTAGCTTCCATTGCTGTTTCCGACAACTGATTACTTCGTAAGTCTAGTATAGTTAAAGTTTGATTTACTGTCAACGCATGAGCAATCGCTTGTGCCGCTGTATCAGATAACTGTTTGGAATGTAGATGAATAGTCGTAAGAGTGTGGTTCATTTTCAGTCCTTGAGCAAGTGTTTCGCTCGTGCCGTCAGACAATTGATTCGAGTGGGCAGATGAGAAAGAATCAAGATCGAACAGTATATCGGTATCACTATGGCTACCACAGCAGGTTAGTGATGTAATTACAAACACTTAAGTGTTTGATTAGTAGATAATGCGTCGGCGACAGTTTCTTCTGCTTCAGTGGAAAGTTTATTCGGGCCAAGATGAAGAGTGACCAAAGTCTGATTATCTTGCAGCATTCTCCCGAGTGCTTCAGCTGCACGAGCTGATAATTCGTTGTGCTGAAGATTGAGTGAGGTAAGTAGTCGATTAATTTCCAATGATGGATTGTCTCCTTCAGAATGATTCCAATAATCATCTATGTCTAACTGATCGTTTACACTATTAGAAAGTTCCGAAATATACAGCTGATCATTTCTCACTACATCGGCAACTCGTTGACCTATTTCATCAGATAATTCGTGATGTCTCTCACCAAAGGAACGAAGTACAAAATCGATCTTTGACGTGTCAGTCTTTGCGATCTGTTCTATCGTACTGTTAATTTGATCAGAATGTAAACCGTAACGCACAGGACCTTTTCTTACGAGTAATGCAGCACCAGATGCTTCTGTGCCTCGTCTATTCCAAATTGTGCGAGATTGTGTATCTATAGCGTTGATAATAATTGCTCGTCCCTGTTCGGAAAACTGATTATTTTCGAGATGTACAGTATCAAGAGTATAGTTAAATTCGAAGACATTAGCGATTGTTCGAGCTATGCAATCAGTGAATTCATTACTGTGAAGATCGAGAAGAGTAAGAGTTCGATTAATCTTTAGAGCATCAGCAATCAATTCGCCATCATTGTCAGACAGTCGATTTCCTCCTAGGTTCAGTTTACACAATGTTTCGTTCGTTTTCAATAGATTAGTCATTGCTGACATTAATGGTCCGGAGAAGTTCGAGTATTCGAGATCTAGCGAAGTTAATGTATTATTTATCTTCAATGCATCAATAATGGCTTCCATTGCTGTAGATGTTAAATCATTACCTGAGAGAGTCAGTACAGTCAGAGTTCGATTAACTTTTAATAGCTTAGCGACTACTTCTCCACTCGCTTCCGACAGATTATTCCATCCAAGATCAAGCGTAGTTAACGTCATATTCTTTTCTAAAGATTTGACGATCATCGCCCCGCCTTCGTCTGATAGCTGATTATGTCCCAGACAAAGTGTAATAAGAGTCTGATTAACGATTAATGCATTGGCGATTGTTTCACTTGCTTCGACTGGTATTTGATTAAATTGAAGATCCAGAGAGATTAATGTTTCATTGACTTCCAGTAAATCACCAATTGCTTCACCTGCTAGTTCACCTAATCTGTTAGACTGAAGATCGAGAGAAGTAAGTGTTCGATTCACTATTAATGCACTGATAATGATGTCGCCAGCATCGTCCGATAAATCAGCATGCTGGATGTTAAGAACAGTAATAGTTTGATTAACCTTAAGCATTACTGCTAAGGTTTCTGCATCGATAACATCAAGTTCTTGGAAACCAGAACAGAATTTTGTTATTGTTGTCGAACTAATCTCATTTAATTTCTGTTGTAAACTATCATTTTTAGCCAAAAGTTTGATATAGATTCGATTGATAGTATCACATTCGACTTTTTCGATGATAAATTTCGTACCAGCGGGAAAAAGTACTTCTTCTTCATCGGGAATTTGAGAATAGTCAGAAATATCAATTGCACTGGAAAACGCCATTTTATTAATAAATAAAGTATTGCCGCTAAAAACATCCGCGATACCTTTATTTTTGCTGGTTGAAGTAAATCCAAACCAACATTTCTCTTTTCCAATATTCTTTTGATACTGTTCAATCATTTGCGCATCAAGATTAGTACCACGATAAACTTCGATATTTGAAACGCGTAATTCAAAAAGGTTATACCATGAATAGTATAGATAGTAGCAAAAGGGACCAAGAGTATCGATTTTAGTTTTATCATTTTGTCTCAGCGTTCTGTTTACTAACGGGTAAATAAAACAATCGTACGTGTACATATTAATACAACATCTATGAATGACTATTTCATCTTGATAGAACATGTCTCTGAGACGTTGTGCGAATCGTTCTGCTGCGATAGTTTTCGATAAAAGTTGACCTTCAATAAGAATTCCATTTGCTGCTTGTTCGAGTCGTTCCCTATGTGAGATATCTTCCGGTTGTCTTTTTTGCCATTCATTGATGAACCAATAACCTCCATTGGTCCATTCATTGAATGGTTCACCTAACCGTAATGGAGGAAAAAAACGTTCTTCTCGTAAAGTCTGTTCTTCTTCGTTGTTTAATGTACGTTGGACGATGATTACTTTCTCGGAATCGAGTTTATTGATTTGAATAAAATGAGTTAGATCAATCCAATAATCATCTAATTCAACGAGATTTGTTCTATTATTTTCTCTATATGCTTCTTCGATAATTTCAGATTCGATGTCGGGATATTTTCTCCATTGTTGTTTTTCCTTGATAAGAGACAAATTGGAATTCGATTTCCAATACCATCGAGGTCTTGATACTTTGCACTTCTTGCTTGTTGTCCACATTGGATTTTCTCTTTATCTTATTCGAATTTGAAAAATATCATAAATAAATAACACGGGTAAAAGTGCGATCGAATTCAACAATAAAATTCAGGTGAACATACAGCTCGTTCAATAGATTTCAATTCCACCGAGACGTTTCACGTTGGCAAAATCATTTAATAACACTAGAAGAAAAAAACTCTCTTACATGTAATATAACAAAAAACAGAAAAACGGGATTGTAAATATGATAAGAATAACCACGAACGAGGCATGGAGGACAACGAAAGAAAAATAGAAGAACGGAAAAAACAGAAAAGAAAAAAAACGCATCGAAACATACGAATGAAAAGAGATATTTATCTGACAAGTAACGCTCGCCTGTGGACTCGCTCAGCTCTTTCTCGTACCAATCCTGTTCTGAGACCCTAAGTGAATCACTCACAAGTAACGCTTGTCGCTACTAATCGAAAGATCCACGACACAGGTGAATCCGATTAGCAGCTCTTCGTTCTTTTTCATTTCTATTTTAAACAATCTCACTTGAAAGTATAACGATACGACAGAAACCAGTATTCATTTCATTGGTTGATCATTGTTGCTAGAAAAAGATGAAAGTACTTGGCTGTTGATGAGATAGTTCAACGAAAAATAACCCGAGCAGCATGCAGTCGGTCGTCGGCGTCCCTTTGATCCACCACTAACGACTGTTTAAATTTGTGGCAGAATGTTGAGGAGGGTATGTATAAAATAATTCTACGAGTACCACGAAACCCCTGAGACGGTACTATATGATGCATAGTACAAAAACGGAAGACTGATCTTGGATTCGGATTCTCCCTTTCAATTTGCTTTGATCAAAATCTCAGCAAGTTTCAATAATGCATTATCAGTTAAAATTAATAAGCATGTGATGAATGAAAATCGACCTCGAATTCGGATTCCCCATCCCTTGTTACCTTTGCACACGTCTCATAGAAAATATGATTAGTTAATAATAAATTAATACTGAATAAATAATCAGTTAACTAAACCTAACCTCAGATTTGAACTCCACGCCCTCGCCTATCATTGGTCGAGTTTTATACAAAAATGTTAATAATTAATAATCAATTAATAATTAGTTAATAATTAACTGAAACTTGTCTCATATTCGAACTTCCCATCCTCGATTAACCTTGGTCGAATTTTATCGGAAATATCAATAATAAATAGCTAGTTAATAATTAATTAATAATCAGTCAATTAAACCTAACCTCAGATTCAAGCTCCCCACCCTCGATTACCCCTGGTCTAGTTTTATTGCGAGAATCATTCCTTCTGTCGTCACAGTCGTGTTTGACCAATCAACAAAGTGCGGACACACAAGCAAGCAATCCGACAATTTTTTTTATTGGCCTCTTCTCTACGAGAAAGAGAACAATGAAAGGTACTCACCGGAAAAGAGCAATACTGTGAATGAGAAGCCAGAAGATAACGCTGCTCCTATCTTTTTGTGTAGGTTATATATGAGTGAGATAGGTGATCCTTTCTTGTTGACTATTTTCTCCTTCTACCCCTACGAAGATGAATAATCCAATGTAAATTCTTAACACCACTTTTTTCACAATGAAATCATAAGAAAAGAAAGACAACAAATATCTCGAGACGATATCTCGAGACGATATCTTTTCATCGCTAGGATAACTATATACGAGTATGTATACTGGGTGAACCAAAATGATTGCGACACTTTTGTCCGGTGAATATCTCAGTCCAGGAACAGAATGTAACCCTGAATTTTTTTTAAACATGCGCCATGAAATTCTCTATCAGACGTATAGAAAGGTATCAATTCACTCTAACGATTGCGGAGAAGGCCAGTAATGAAGGCGTAGATGATACAGCCACTTCCCACCATGTTATCGTAGAAAATTATGTATCCAAGCTTCCTACAAAGTCTTCACCCATTCCGAAACGAAGGCTTCTGTAATACAGTTAGAGACTCTTCGAAGCAGAGTTGGGCGAATTTCCGTTAGATAGAAATTTTCACTTGGTTTAGTATTCGGTTTGGCAGTTAGAATTCTAGGATGCAAAGTAGAATAGAAGAACATTTTAAGGCATATTAGTAGTGCATAATTTGCATTACTTCATTATATTATGAATTAAGTTGTTGGATAGAAACGATTAGAATAGTAGAATAGTGTTGTCCACGGACTACAGCCTAAACCACCAGAAGTACAATTAGTTGTTATATATCAAATAAAAGCTTATTTTAAACGGACCTCAATGTCATAGTGTTTTGTGATATAGAAAGTAAAGACTCTTTTTAGAAGATATTATTTTGAAACGGTCTGTGGAAAGTTCGTTCGGAGTTTAAAATTGCAATGTATTTGTTGTTTCAGATAGATAAATAGTGTTCACTGTCGTCTAAAACCTGGAATGTTTTCATTTCTAATGCAAATTTTGAAACACTGAACGGATTTTCAACGGAGCCTTTCAAAATCCTATCTTTTGAAAAGAGTTTTTGCTTCTTTTTATCACAAAAAGGCTATGCCCTTAAGGTCCGATTAAAATAACCTTTAATTTGACATATAAGAAATATGTAGCATTTCCGGGTGAAAAATCTGGAAATATGGTCTTGTAATTCATATTACAAGACACCACAAGACCTTACAAGAGCATATGAAATTTGACAAGATTTCATAAGAATGTTGGTCAAAGCCCTAGTCAATGTACTTGAGAACACGTACTTAGAAAACTACTTGGATAAGTAATGTGCAGAGTACCTGCATTTTTTTGCAAGTAAGGAAGGTAATTAGCAAGTAAGTTAACAAGTATAAGTACTAGATAAGTACTTCATTAAGTATTTGGCAGGTAGCCTGGTAACTACGCGCGAAATATACGCAAGTATCGGCAGTACTTCCAAGTACTTGGCACGCATTAACTCTAAAACTGCTTGACAAGTGCTGTACCAATTATACTTTATAAAAATGGAGTAGAGGTATTCGTAGCAAAATTGGATAAAAAATCATCAGATCTTATCTAAGACGACTTTTAGATGGGTCTGATGTTTCACGCTATACCAACTGGAAAGCATACTTTGCATCCCTGTAGTATGGCGAGCTGCTCTATGTCTGATACTTAGTGGATGCAGAGAACATGTGCACGTGCTAGCTGCCATTCGCAAGTTTTTTGTATCACTCTGACTGCTTTATCCCCAATCTCAAGTCCAGATTCGTTGTCATGAACGTTATTTAGTATTCGGCAAATGACATCATGTCTAAGAGTTTAAAAGCAGATATGAAACAAGCAGTATCTTCAAGTTAGTGCATGCCCAGAAGTATACAGAAAAAAACCAATTTATAAGTTACACAATACAAAAAGCCATCATTTCGCCATTTGTTTCCCAAAAGCCAATCATAACATAAAAACTATAAGGTAAAAAAAAGGAAAGTGAATTCGCAGTGTGATGATCATCTTTGTCCTCCAAACGAATGGCCATGTGTTGATGGACAATGTATTCATGAAAGAGCTGCATTTCAGCAACCCATACGCTATTCCACATGTCATAACCGTCGTGATCAATATGGCATGTGTGAAACTCACTCTATCTCCCTATCGTGGACTATGGAAAACGGACGGTACTCTGAGCAATGTGAATATTTACTGAGATGTGCTCTATCTCAAGGTGGAGAGAAACACTGCCCGTGTTTTTTCGATTCTGATTGTGCCTATGATCTCCTCCAACCCTGCTCCACATCATACATTCAGTATTCAAAATACGCACTGATAGCTTCATATGTGTTCTTCTTCTACAGGCCTGTTCGAGTTTCGGCACAAAAATCATTGGAAAGATTAATTTTGATCAATGGACAGGTGAAATGTCGAGATTCTTTGATTTCTGTCACCAACATCATCTACGACCGAAAGAGCTTGGATCTTCGTCAATTGACCCACGATATTTTTTGCGAAAAAATTATCAACGACTCTTTAACGACAAATTTCACTTCTTTTCAACGATGTCATCATCAGAACGAGTCAATTGACCTATGTGATGAATGGAATCCATGTATGTCTATCACTCGACTAGCCGACGGATTCATAAATTGTCTCAATGAAAAAGATGAAAATAACTATGCCAAGATGAAGATTGAGAAGACATGTTCACGTGTTCACCGCCATCGTTTCCGTTGTTCAGTCAAACAACAAACATGCTTGAGTGTCATGGCATTAGGGAATAAGAAGCTGGATTGCAATAATGGTTTCGATGAAAACTGGTTGGGCACAAACCGAAAATTATCTCAAATAAATTGCAATGGTCAGCGAAAATATGAATGTTTTTCCCTTCGGCAATACATCGAACAATCATGGAATTCAATGGACAAAGAACAGATACCATCAAACGTTGGCATACGTTTTCGCTCTTATTGTGATAGGTTTTGGGTTATTGATGAAGCAGAAGATGAGAATGTGACTCAATGTCAGCAGTGGTGGATTTGTGCCTCAGATCAATTACAATGTCAATCAGGACAATGTATCTATTCGCAGTGGCTAAATGATAATGAATGGGATTGGTCAGATGCTTCGGATGAGACGCTGATACTGAACGCCACCATCGCATGGGTGCAAGACCAAATTGAAGTGATTTATAACATTAATTACAACTTATACTTGTATTTCAGCGCTTGTAATCAAACATTTCCATTTCTCTGTCTCTCTCCACGAACCTCGCATCCAAGAGTCCATTGCATCAATCGAAATCGGCTCGGTGACCAGAAGATAGATTGCGCAGGAGCAATCGATGAACGCAACACTTAAACATTGTTCTGGATATTCCATGCTTGGATACAACTTCAAATGTCAATCTAGCAACACTTGCATCCCTTATTACCTGCATTGTCAAGAAGGTTTTCGATGTCCAAATCGAACGGATGATGCCTATTGGTGTTCTCGTCATACATCGTCGACCTGCTAGCGATTTAATTGGGTGTCATGTTTCTACAGAGCATGCGCCAGAGGCAGCCGGTGCGATGGACATAACCAGTGTCCACTCGGTGAAGATGAATATATGTGTGATCATCCGAGTTCATTTAGACAGAGAATCATCTCGTATCGTGATGGAAAAGCATTTCTTGCAAGAACTAGACAAAAAACTTTTCAATTATCTCGATTCCCTACTGATCCACATGTCACTGATTCAAATGCAAATACGAACATGACTATTCAAATGACACCAAATATTTCGTCTTCCACTCGATTGTTCTCATCATATTTGTTGTCCTATTGGTGCCATAGAGGCATCGGGATTTTTTCAGGCAATAATTCCATCATTTGTTTCTGCCCTCCTCAATATTATGGGAATAAATGTGAATATCATAATGATCGATTGTAGATACTTCTTCATCTAAATCTATCTCAATCGATCTACACTGTTAACTAGCGATCCAAACATCGTTCTCAAACTTCTTGTTCTTTTTCTTTTCGAGAAACAAACATTGATGACACATGAATTTCCTGTCCGACCAGCAGTTGAGATCTCTACTGCCGAGCAGAGGAAGAAGATGGTTCACCTTCTCTATTCCCCTTCATTAGCTTTCCGTCAACAACGAACAGAACGATATTTCAACCGTTCAAAGATTCTCACTGATCAGCCGTATTCCGTTCAAATGGAACTCTACGACATTGATCGTGGAAAAAGACCTTCATTGATCGCCGTGTGGAAGTATCTGATCTATTCGGCTATCTGCCCGTCTTTCGTTTCGCTGAAGTGCTTCATTTGACGAAAGTGAACGAAGAACAAAATCTATGTTCCAATAATCCATGTCAGACAAATGAAGAATGTCATCAATTGATGAACAACAAATCTGAAAAGATCTGCCTTTGTAAGGCGAATTTCACTGGAGAGGATTGTTCATCAGAAGATGATCAGTGTGTTTCTGACTTTTGTGCAAAAGGATCAATATGCAAGCCCAATTATCGTCGTCTACTTCGGGCGAATCTGTTGCCATATTGTATCTGTCCATCTGGACGATATGGTGATCGATGTGATATTGAACACAACACTTGTGAATCTAATCCATGTGTGAACGGTGGTTCGTGTCTCCCGGGTTTGAAACCTGATCAAGTGCTCTGCTTATGTACGAAGGAGTATTATGGATCCGCATGTCAATTTAAAAAGTCTTACATTCGCATCTCCCTCGACACCAATCTTCAGAACGCGGGGGCAGTGTTTCAATTCTTTGATTTCGATTCCAGTTCCCTTGATCTGATTCTTGTTCATCAACGAGCGTACAAATCTCTTTCGCGATCAATTGAATATTATCGTGAGGAGAAAACAGTTCCACCCATCGTTCTAGTCAAACTTTATTCCTCTCATGAAGATGTCACTCCGGTTTTCCATCTTCTCTCAGTGCATGTCCAGATTGCATCGATCAAAGGAAGAACACAAATATCAGAGATTAATCGATGTCCGCATGTTTCGACTCTGTACACAGGTAATTTCCTTTTCCCGAGACTTGATCCATCATCTGATATGAATGTCGCTTAGATTCCTCTCCAATTCGATATCATAGTCTCTGTACGAACAATCCAAGTTTGCTGTGCTTTCAAGACGAACTCTATCTGTGCATTTGCGTGAATAATCACACTCGAGTGGAATGTTTCCAATACGATGACGAACTCGATAAATGCGCAAATTGTCTAATCGGTGGTCGATGTTTGAGAGGAGATCACACGCGTTCTAGTGACTTTGTTTGCCTTTGTCCACCATGCCATTCAGGTGGACAATGTCAATTCAGTTCGAAATCCTTCACTTTTACTCTGGATCAACTCTTCTATACTGATCTAATTTCTGATCATCATCAACGAACACTTTCTCTTTTAATTCTCTTTTCTATTCTGGGATTTCTGATGGCCATCCCAAATAATATTTTTTCCTTTGTCACTTTTCGTCGGTCACCTTGCCTCCGTAATGGTATTGGCCATTATTTACTTTGTCTGAGTGTGATCAATCAAATAAATCTTGGGATATTCGTTGCTCGTCTTGCTTATTTAGCCATCAGCATTACCAGTACTCCATCTACACATAATCTGGATAACGTTCTCTGTAAACTGTTGAACTATTCCCTTGTATCATCAGGTCGAATGGTCTTTTGGTTTTCGTCCCTCATCGCTATTGAACGTGTCTACACGACACTTGTTTTGAATGGTCGATGGTTGAAACAGCCGTGCATCGGTCGTCGTTTGATTGCTCTTACAATCATTGGTATCCTTTTGACTACTGCTTACGAGATCCTGCCAGGATTTAGCTGGCTTTTTGGTAGGATCCTAGGAAAATCTTACAGAATCCTAAAGAAATCAGGTATACCGGAAAGTTGTAGGATTTGCTAGGATTCTACTAGGATTCTAGCAAGAAAATGCGATGACTGAATCATAATGTAGCAGGAATTATTTAGGATTTTAGCAGGAAATGATAATTCTTGAACAGGAATTTCATAGGATTGCTTATATGTTCCTTTCTCTCGTGAAATTTCTCCATCCGTTCTCATTTAGAAGCGTTTACAAATGACGTTAACTCCTTTTTTTTGGACTCCCTAACCTCACCTTTGTAAACGCCCGTTGCGTAAGTTTTAATCTTTTCTCCGCGGCCAAAAGATTGAACTGCAGCTACTTCTGTATGCCAGTCTTTGCTCTTTTCTAGAGAGAGACAGAATACGCAAATGTGAAGCAAATGTCAATAGAGATATGTCTTGGATATATGTATATCTCTGTCTGAATGGAAGAGACCTAGTCATTTGCACCATCGTATTCAGCTAATCAGTCACTTCACCATCCTGACAGTAGTTCTTTGTTCATGGGGCGCCATAACGGCATGCATAGTGGACACAACAACAAAGAAGATAAAAAGTTTATGAGAACTTAGATCTCTTTAAATTCAGTAATCTGTGTTGTATTCTACGCTCTTCTTCATTTAGAAACAAGAGTTTGCCGCTCTACTGCTAAGATGCATAAGTATGTTAGATATGGGTAGGATGTCAAATGTAGGTGAGCACTTTAAGAAAACTTCTGATCAAAACAACAAGTTCACTAAATTAATTAAACTTCAAAAACGGGCGAGACTTCTTCCTTGCATCATATTTGACCAAAAGTTACTAAATATTTCTTTGTAACTCTAACGCATTTAAAAATGGCGCGTATACATTTATTACTTCAACCTGAGATTAACTATCCTTATTCATTAAGAAACAAAATCCTAGCAGGATCCTAAATGTTAGGATAGATTCCTGGCAGGAGCCTAACATCTCAGATTCTGTCAGGAAATTATTAGGATCCTACACCGATCATAATAGGATCCTGATAGGAAACAGATAAGAAGTGCATAGGATTTTGTCTAGGGGAGTGGTTGGCTTGTACTTTAACCAAATCCAGGTTTATGGATCAGGGGCTGTAAAATCAACAGAATTGAATAGGAAGGACAGGCGCAAGCCAGTATACGTCATGTCAGCTTTCTGCGGATGTACCTGAAGCATTAGGAACTATTCAAGAATGATGTCATCAGCTTTTATAAAATTTATCCGCCCCCTTCCTTCGTCTGGTCTTCAACATTTCTTTTACTTACTTTGAGATGAAATATAGATTAAATGCTTTAAATTGACGTGCTCACTATTATTCGTTTGGTTGGACGATGGGAGATTTTAAACAGATTTCGAATGGAATTTTGTTCTCTCTTGTGATGAACACTGTTTCATGATAGCCCAGTAAAATTCTGTAATGAATTTCGTTAATATTATTAAAATTACAGTTGAAAAGACTATGAATATCCACGGAAAACGTCTAGCACTCTTTGATAACTCTTCTTAATTTCTCAGACTTATACAGGACGTCTGAAAATCAGTACGAACTCGTTCTGCGCGATTTCATAAACAGATAGTGGAAACTACGTTGAAGGAAGTTAATCACGAAAATTTGAAAATTATAATGCGTTTCGTGGGCGAAGTAACGCGTTAAATGTTTCATATTTGGTTGTTCTATGGGTGAAAATTTGTAACATGTGCTAACGCTTCTCCCAGTCGTAAAGTGTTAACTCGTTCGAACGAGTTAGCTTTCTGAACCATGAAATACGATATATGTAACGCGTTATTCATTCCATTTTTTTAGCGCAATCCAACCTGTTTTATTCCTTCCCTTTTCCTTTTAGTCAATTTTCGCTCTGTTTGTGAGTCTCAATTAGCGCTTCTTAACAGGTAGGCGGAATAAGATATACCTAGCTGTGGTCTACTAGATGCTGTTCTCCAGTACCATTATGGTAGACCAGTCTCTTATACCTATATATAGGAAGGGAAAACTTCTAAGTGAATGTATCGTATATCTCGTGAGAAAAGGCATAGTAACGGTAATTGAAAAATCAACATCGGTGTTTAGAGGGTATTCATACTTGTTCAAACTCATGAAAAGCAACTTTTTCATATTAAACTTGTTTGGACTCAATAACAATATATTAATGCGCTAGAACCCGTTAAATTTGAACGCATGGAAGCTCGTTAAATCTTTGAAATCATATTTAACTGGATCTCGCATGTTGCCGCTCGAGAGAAACCTTATCATGTGTTATATATGAAAATATTACCCGTTCCAGCACAGGTTTTTGAGAAAATCTTTTGCTAAGACATGTTAACCTGCGTTAGAACATCGAAATTATTTTGTGGATAAAATGTTCGTTTATGTTAATACAATACACGCACATACACCAATGAACTTCAAAACACTCTTTTCGACTCAACTTCTCGCGCTTGATACGGCTTTAATTCGACAAGGGTTACCTAGTTTTATTGGTCAAGGGTGGCTATTGAACTTCCAATAAGAAAACGCATTAAAACTCAATGCTTCCATGCATTTTTCTAATCTAAATTTTCTAAAACTTGTCTTAAGGGTACCCTCCCCCCTTTCCCCCCACCAAAAAAACTACTTACGTCCAAGTTGAGTTTGATACATTCTTATGTAGCTCACACTGCGCTTTTCTATTTGTGATCTAAGAGAATCCAAATGGATGTTCGGTCAAGAAGTTATGAATCTTCTACGAAGGGATCCAAGAACGGCTTCATTCAGCTAAAGATTCAAAATTTTCGAAATCGGAACGAAAAACTTTTGTCCATACTCGTGAAAGATAGAGCAGACTCTTCTAAAGCGAACAAGACAAACTGTAGCCTCAGGCTACATCGGGAACCAAAGCCCGAGTCATTTTGATTAGACGTACTGTACTATTACGAGTACTACAGTTAGTAGTCGTTCAAAATTCTCTTCTCCTTAATTTAAGGTATACGAAATATTGCACGATAGCCTGGGGTAGACTGCGTAATAACCTTGAATATATTCTTGCGTAATTACTTACGAGGGAGCTATCCCAAGTATTAATCACAGATGCTAACGAGAGGTACCCCAATCGATAGAGCTCGACGAGCTGATTCTAGTGGCATAAAGCATTTTTTCCAATGTTTTCTGAAGACCCAGTTTTTCAGAAACTTCAAAAAATAACCAAAACATTTTTAAATAAGATATAATTGTAGCGCGCACATTTCTGATTAAAATGAGACATTCCCCAGCTCTACATGACGTTTATTTGCAAAGTTATAGAATTTACAAGAAAAGCCCTGAATTAATTTCTTCTTATTTCTGT
>CAJNOQ010003277.1:0-20805 GCA_905250885.1 Didymodactylos carnosus | reverse complement strand
CTACATCTCTGCTCAATTCTGTAGTAACAAGATCCAGTTACAATAAAATGAAGAATATTCTCGACACGATATTCATTCCACTTACAGTCGATGGACCGAGTGAATCGATGTGATTCACGTTATTTATTTCTTACAGTGCAGATGTAAGGCTTGCTGAACTACTACGCTGTTATAGTATGGAAATAGCACATAGTACTGTTCAATACACATATTACGCACAGACAAGAACACATTTTTCTTCCGTGTGAAAGCCGGTGCGAAAAAGAAATAAACATTTGTAAGCAGCCAATATAATGAAAATGCGAAGAAATGAGGTATTCAAAAAACAAACTAGTTTGGGTTGTTTTTCAATTATTATTTGATTTTTAGCCTCTCTGTATACTTTCATGTTCTCAGTTGATCAGTCGCACAACAAATAGTGATTCTGAATTTCTGAAAAACCGGGTGTCATTTTCTAGAAAATCATTGAATTTCTAAGAAATTTTTGATTTTTTAGAAAATAAACCCACTTTATGGAAAATCAAGAATAGCTTTTAGAAATTCAAACAATTTTCAGGTTATAGACAATTCTGAAAACTTTTCATACTTTGTAGAAAAGCAATATTTAAGAAAATGAAATGCATTTTCTGTAAAATATAAAACCTGGATTTTTTGTTTATTCTAAAATGCTCAATAATTCTATAAAAACTGGAAAATGTTTGACAGTTTTGTGATCGATTTTCCATAAATTAGAAATTAATTTCTTATAACAGTGTAGCTCAAGGATCGGATAAAGATGAAACATCACAGTTGATTACACCGAATAAACCGTTACAAAGTCGTCTACCATTCGTACAAATTTAAGTAACTTAAATAGTGTATTAACGAATCATTTGGGACATCATAATATTTGGCTTTATTTAAGTAATGGGGTGACAAAAAACGGTCAGCAGTGTCACAGCGTTACCGTTTTTCTGTTTTTTCTTTGATTAATACAGATCAATTAGAATAGTTTCGACCTTGACAAGCTATCATATCTTGTAGAGCGAACAATTTTCTGCAAACTGGTATACTTGTTCAAGGTTTACGAGCTTGTCTTCACTCTTTTACACACGCTTTTCAGACAGCCCCAAAATTAATGTACGAAAGCTGTATTTTCATAACAAATCAACGTTCAGAGTCGAGACACTTTTCATTTTGTAGAGAAATGTTTAATCTATTTAATCATCTAGTTGCCATTTTAGATTAGTTTGTAGCTTTCTTGCAATAACTTTTCGAAAAAGAGCAAAAAATGGAGGCCGTTAGCTGGACAAGCCGTTAATGACTGTGTTTGTACTGCCTTTAAAGGTTGAAAAATGAAAACCAGAAAATCATAAAGATATACTCTCATGTTCTTAGGTTTGACAAACTATTTTTTTTTAAACCTTTGGTAGCGATCCGGTAGTACACACATTCGCTCATATTGTACTTTAGTTAGTCTATTTCCTCACTGGTCAGTTCCTTCAAAAACTTCAATTTCACCCTGTTTGACTGTAACCCAGACTAGGCATGCAACAATTCCAAGCTAGGGCTCGCTGATCGACAGCGAACATGTTCGGTAACAAACCATTCGGTGCCGATCAGTGAGCCCTGGTTTGGGATTGTTGCATGCCTAGTAAAGAGGGAGATGTGAGAGCGTGAATAATAACACGCATATTATCAATTAAGAAAAAAACGAAAACAAGGAGATCAGGAGAGTAATTTAACTTTTTATTGATTTTCATGTCACTAAACACGAATGGGTCATTTCTGACCCGTTCTGCACCTCCGCAGTGAACGAACTTCGCTCAAATTTAAGTATACCAGTGTCATATTGAGCACCTACATAAGCTACTCCCGTGGCCGATTCAACACCAACTCTACTGCATTTGAGGGGATAAAGGGTAAATAGTACTGAAAAAATGTAAAAATTATTATACATAATAACAGTCATTTACCTTATTTTTACTTCAAAATCAGTAAAGTTTGTGAAGATGAAGTGTCTTCTCTTTGTTTTTTTTACATAAGTGGTATCATTCTTCAATATTTAGTCTCTATTTTGTTTCATGTCACCATCTGGATCAATGGTTTTCATTGTGGAAAAGTATTCATCACGTTGATTGAGTCATCTGAAATATCAGTATTGATGGAAAATGCTGAAGCATATCACCGACAATAAATTAAAGTTTGTTTAGAGTTAACGAAAAGTGCTTTTTCGTATTCAGTACACTTGATAACTTGGAAAATTTTCTATTCTTAGCGAGGGGCCAAAAAGTTAAGAAAAATTTTCGAAAGTGTATAATTTTACCATGGAGATTTTTCTGCGTCAATTTGTTTGAAAATTTTTCTTAATGTTTTCGCGATACCCTTCGCTAAAAATAGAAAATTTTGCAGATTATCAGATGTACTGAATACGAAAAAGCACTTTTCTTTAACATAAACAAACTTTAATTTTTTTTATCGGTGATATGTAATAGTCTTTTTTAGAAAACTATTTTTTGTCTATGGTGTCCTTATTACACAACTGTAGTTGCAATTTCTCTTGCATATTGCAAATACACTGTCGAAAAATCTTCAAATGTGTATGATTTTCTGGAAGTGAATTTTGTCCAATCTGCAGAGCATGTTCAAAAAACGATAGTGCTCTTGAATAATCTTTCATATTTTCATATGCTTCACCAATATTTTTATAATTGACAGCAAGATCGCGATGATTAGAAGAGAGAGATTTTTGTCGAATTTCAAGTGCCTTTTGATAGAGTGAGAGAGCGTTCGAATAATCTCCCATATTATTGTACACGATACCGATGTTACTGTAAAACGTAGCTAGACCAGGATGATTTGAAGAGAAATGTTTTTCATGAACTTCAATTGCTTTTTGATAGAATGCAATGGCACTGGTGTAGTCACCCAAATTTTTGTACGATCCACCGATGTTGTTGTAGGTAGTAGCTAACGATGGATGATGAAGAGAGAGAGACTGTTTTTGAATTTCAAGCGCTTTTTGGAAGAACAAAAGTGCAGTTGAATCATCTCTATCATTGTGACTTATAACACCAATATTGCTGTAGATAGTGGCGAGCGATGGATGATTGGACGGAAGAGATTTTTGTCGAATTTCAAGTGCTTTTTCATAGCATAAGAGTGCGTTCGAATAATCACCCATGTTATAATGTACTCCACCGATATTGTTATAAGTCGTCGCTAATGATGGATGATTCGGAAGAAGAGCTCTCTGTTGGATTTCCAGTGATTTCTGATAAAATGACAGTGCATTCGAATCGTCTCCGATCTTGTCATACACTAGTCCGATATTGCTGAATGTAGTGGCTAGCGATGGATGATTGTCAGGAAGAGATTGTTGCTCAATTTCAAGCGTTTGTTCATAGAATGAGAGTGCACTTGAATAATCTCCCATATTCAAATAAACTCCACCAATGTTACTGTGAATAGTAGCTAAATCACGATGATGGATAGGAACACATTTTTTATCGATTTCAAGACTTTTTTGATAAAATGATAATGCACTCACATAATCGCCGATATTTTTGTACACAACACCGATGTCTGTGTAGATATCGGCAAGATCACGCTGATTCGAAGACAAATCATTTTGTTTGATTTCAAGTGTCTTTTGATAGAATGTGAAAGCTTGATCATAATCTCCTTTTTCGTCTTTAATTCTTCCAATTTGATGATAAATATGAGCGAGTTCTTTCTCATTCCTTCCGACTGCCTCATCAAGTAATATCTGGTAGATTTCTTCTGCTATGTCGAATTCTCCCATTTTAATCATCAATCGACCTAATCGATCATATTCTGTATTTCCCGATGTTTCTTTTCGCATAAGTTCTGTTAAAGTTTTAAGTTGTTCATCATTGTTATTTGTCGATATAAGTTGCACTTGCCATACTCTTTCATCAATTTTTCTCATCTCACCGATTCGAAATGTACTGTGCATCGAAAATAGAATTTCGTTTTCAGACGAAAAATAACTGATGTTCTCCAGTGAGGCAAATGGCGTCGATGTGTTTGCAATATCGATATGTATTTCAAAAAGAATACCGATCATTAACGAATTTTCAGCAGAACTTTGAGCATAGAGCAGAGACACTTGTCGATCAGTACTTGTCGATAAAAAGTTGTTGAAAGATAAGATTCCACCAATACTCTTTTGTAATTTTTCGAATTCAATATTGTACATGCCTTGACCTCGGTAGACAGTCCGTAGATCTCTAATTTGTGATGCTTCGGCGTGCACACGTTGAATTTGTCGATGAATGTCACATAAGAAAAAGCCCATCTTGATCACATGATCGATATCTATGGTTCGTAGAGCTCGATTGAGCATTGAATAAGTAAAATATTCTCTAGTGTACCACCATATGGCCAAATCAGGATTATAGTCTCGTTCGAATTCATCAATAATCTTCAATTGAAATTCATTGTCATGATAATAATCACGCCATAGTTGTCTTAGCTCTTGTCTAGCATTGTCTTCGTATTCAGCATCGAGAAGAATCTCTTTAAGCAATTGTGTATACATGAACGAAGGTTCAATATCATTTAAATCGTTCATCTGATAATCTGTTGGAGATAGAATGCTGATGGGTGATAAATCACGATCACATTGTTTTGTGTGTTGTTTTAGTAAATCACAAACGGGTTCGATTTCGGTGAAAAGTCCTTTGACCTTGGTAAATTTATTTATCCATATTTCATGTTCCGTTTTGTCCGAGCAGAAAATATAAATAGAGTAGAGTTGAGGTGTTGTATGGACAAGAGGAACAACTTCGTTTGCGAAGGCACCGGATATAATCATAAATACTTGCTCATGGTCTACTTCGCTAAGAAAATCTACACACTGCTCAACATTAGACAATATATGGATCGAATTGACAATTTGTCGTAACTGACCAATCGAATGTTGACACTCTTCGTTGAACTCATTGATATTGGAATCCAACCAAATAAGTACAAAGTTCTGCACGAGACGAATACGGGAGTGTCTGGCAATTCGACTTTTATCCATCTATGTCTTTGTCAATCTTAGTGATATTTGGTTCGAGGAATGTCTAATTCGTTTTTTCTTGTGTCTGTGATTTTTGAAGTTACATACATGAAGAGTAAGCGGTCGCCAATAATATTGCTTATGGATATCGCTCTTTAAACACCTTTTTTACGTAAATTCATCAGACATTTTCTATAAAACCCTAATCTTATCTTTGTTTCGGTACCTATCGTAATGGTTGACGTCGTTGTTGTCAAGTATCGACACTGGTTTGCGATGAATAATGTGAGAACAGTATAATAAAATGTTATCTCTGAAGACATAGCAACTCAGGTGAATAACAAGGGATCATAGTCAATGTATACGTGTATATAGTGACGTCACACTATTCACTTAGTTGTTATCATTTATCTGGAAAGAAAAAAACAGTGATATACCCAGATCGAAACTCTGTCCTGAGTCTGGACGACTCTGACCAGGGCAGGGGTGTAGCCGGTATCAAAACTTCGATACCGGTACCGGTCACCAGTATACCGATCGGTACCGGCTTGTCTTGATCGTGTTTTGCATAAATACAAACACTTTTTCCTTGTTTATAGAAATATGCCATAGATGAACTGAATTTACACGGTATTTTTCGCCAAATCGTATCATACTGCAAAATACCAGTAATGTTGACCGATTGATTATACTTCATACTAAAGCCGGTATACCAGTCGCCGTTAAAATTCATGCCGGTATACCAGTCGCCGTTATAATTCATACCGGTACCGGTTGCACCTCTGGACCAGGGTCTGAACTCTAACTGACTCTTGTTTGTTCTGTACGAATTACAAGACAAAAAAGGAACACACAATATACATTCATTCAAAGCCATAGTGTAGGAGTGATTGAGAGGGCGCAGGTTCTTTTTGACGTCGAGTGTTTTGATGCCAGTGTTTTTGAACATCGTCGGAGGAGTGAAGAGTGTTACTAAACAAAGAAAAGAGCAGAGCAGGCCTTTTTAAACGAGCCCTGAGACTCCCGGCTAAAGTCTCGCGGGACTCCCGTCACGAGCTCTCGTCGGAAGCCCCGCAGGCCTTTTTTTAAAAATCCGGCTGGAGTCCCAGTAAAATTCCGAAAACTCTAAACAAAATTGAAAAATTTCTCACGAGAGTCACGGAACGATTCAAATCTCGACAAGATCAGATCAGGATCGCAGCGCTATCGCGACAAGATAATAGCAACATTGTGACTAAATTTATAATTTGAATTAAATTGTAAGAAACTCTTGTAGTGAAAATAACGGAATATTATTTTAAATATTCATAACTTTCGTTCATTCAGTCTTTTATTTACATGACAAATTTTAATGAGTCATTTATTTTTCATACTTACCACTGGCTTCTATTCTTTAGTTTGTTTCTTAAGATAGTTAAGAAATCGATTTCACTATGTTTTACCCGGTTTTGTCTTCGGGGACATAATGCAATCAAGGTGAATCATTCACATCAGACTTGCTTCGAGGTTGAGCTTAAAATAAGCACACAGCAATTTTATTTGTACACACACTCCTGCTTTCTCGAATTCTTCTTTACTCGTCATGGGAATTACGCTAACGGTGTCTTGAACTTTGGAAAAATTTTGATTGATAGTTCAATACAGCTTCAGTCGTAAACTCAAGGGGGAAAAAACTTCAGGAGTCCATAGGAGTCCGCTTTTTCCCCCTTGCGTAAACTTCTCTAGATTCTCTCATGTAGTTGGGTGATTCTTTCGAGAACGTACCACATTTACATCGACCACGCCCAAATTATTCGAGAGTAAGAGGACTAGTACAGTTCGAGCTTCTGATGGTGAATATCACGTTTAAAAGTTTTTAAAACAACGGTATGATGGCCTTCTAGACCTGTGGAAACTCCATTTCCCAGCAGCACAGCCTGTTTGTGGTCATTTTCACCGTTTTAGTGAAACACTTTCATGAGCTGGTGCCATCAGATTAGATTCTATATGTGCAGAGCTAAAAAATCACTAGCGGACAAAATGTTCCAAAATGTTAAGTACGTTCTCAGGAAAAGTTTTAAAAATGTCCTTTTTTCCGAAAAGTAGGCCGTTTTTGTAAACTACTTTCCCCCCATAAAATCATATCAACAAGAGACAACAGGATATTCATTCGACACGCCTTTTCACGTTCTATCCGGTGAAGTGGTTCGCATTGCGAATAGGAAACGTTTAATGGTAGAAAAAACCAGCGTTTAAAGCCGATTTTCCTCGTTTTTCAAAGTTTGAATACGTGCTGCACCGTTCTACGGGATGGCAGGGCGTGGGATGACATATACTTCGCATGTACTCGATGTGGGCTATTAAAAAAATATATGTTGTTTCATACCGTTGTTTTAAAAACTTTTAAACGTGATATTCGTCACCAGGAGGCCGAGTTGTACTAGTCCTGTTACTCCCGAACAATTCGAACAAAGTCGATGTAAACGCTGGTGCGCTTTCAGAAGAATCACCCATTTCTCAATCACAGTCCGATATATAACGGAAAATGAGACGGTTGTTGTTTTATGGTTCGCGCGTGAATATTACCGATAAGGCAACGTTTGCCGTACGTGAAGAAAACATTCACGCTTGGACTTTCAGAGAATGTATATCCCTAGATATCATCGCTATGAATAGTTCGTTATTAGAGCCAATCTAATATTCTGTGAATAAGGCGGAATGCCTGAGCCCCAATCCTCTGTGCGTCAAACAGAACCGAACTGATTGTCGGTACATCCTGACAGCAAAGCGATCTTACACCAAGGATATTCACAACTTTATAAAACCATCAACCTTTTATGGTCAACGTTTTTCATTTCGTTTATACATGTATCGGACTCTTTTATTTTGTCCTATGCAAATTTCAGACGAAGAAAAATATCCTTCATAGAAATGTGCGTCTATACTTGTCTAACATTTTTGAAAGTGAGAGAGTTTATATAGTACACATAGACTTATATGGCAGCCACGTTTTTTGTGTACGTGGGTAAAAAACCAACTTTCATCTTTCCTTTGTTTGTCAACAGCACGTAAAATGCCTTTACAAAGTCTCCCTTCCACATTTTTCTTCTCTTTTAGATAACTTTTATCAGTTTATCTTTAACGTACAGAATGAAAAAACAACAATAAAAAATATTCTTTTATATTCTTCATTACTTTTAGTTTGTGAATTTGGAAGAAAACAGAGTTTCACCACGTTTTTAGAAAACTATGTTCGAAACGTCCTATTGTATTGAGCTACCCTTTGCTTATTAAGGGTTTCTCGATGAGCTCTTTAATTTGTTAACCGGAGAGTTTGTCCAAAATGCTCTGAAGTGGGGGTTCCAGAAAAAAAAATTTTTAATTTTAAATTTTAAAACTTGAACTTTTTCTAAAATTAAACGATCTCGGCGCAGGTAAGTGATAATTCTTCCTTTTTTCAAATCAATGTCATCATAAAGCATGAAGAGATACAATTGTTTAGGTGATGGTTCAGTAGCTGTTGGAGAATATTTTTGTAGTTGTTGTTCAATGTCCGAAGCATTATCAGTTGATAGAGGATAGTTCAGTACACTTATATTTCGATATTCTTTTGGAATTACTTCTAAAAAGTCAGAAGAAAAACATCGGCGCAAAATAAAGTAGACCAGAGCTCAGCTTCACAGCCTCCAAAAAACGGTTAGTATAGTCCTTAGCATAGAAAGTAAATTATTTTTGCATGAATAAAAGTGAAGCGTATCTTCTGACAATTTGAAATACAATTAACTGAAGCGTTATGTTGCATTAAATGGTCTTATTTTGTGGAATAAAATGTAATATTTAAGGTTTAACACGAAATAAAATTTTAGCTGTCTCTTTTTACTGGTTTTCGGCCTGTTTTTCATTCCTCAATTCTTCAATTTTGAAGAAAAGTTGCAAAGTTTTTTACTAACGAACCGAATCTTCGGTTGCTGTTGTTGTCTGTGGTTCGACGTCTTGAGAAGTTATAAATGGAGACTGTAAATCTTGTTCATCATCTAAGATAGGTTTGGCATCAGCAAGTGCTGGTTTCCATATTGTTACAGCATCATTTTTTCGTTCAGCTAATAATTTTTGAGTGACAATTTGTAAATCTACTTCATCGTCATGTTCATAATAATAATAATTCATTCGTTTTTTAACCGTTCTTGAAGAAAATAAATTACGTTGTTCTTGTGATTGTTTATCATAACTGTTGTTGTTGGATAGTTGAAGATCTGGATGATTTTGTTCAAAATGTTTATTTAATTTTTTTCTGTGTGCATAGAAGGAATCACAAACACAAATTTCGTACTGTAATGAATTGATAGAAAGTGAGATTGATCGATTAAAAGTTGGATGGATTTTAATTAACTTTAAATAAATATCTATCAAACTGAGTACGTCGAATGCTGCATAATCTTGTTGACTTTTATTTAGTTTAGCTTTTGCCCTAAAATACACAAAAATGTTGACAGAGTTAAACTTCAAAGTAAATAGACTAAACATATTTACCAATTTGAACACTGCTGTTTCTTATCTAATGGAATTTTCAGTATCTGTAGCACCATATCTTGCATAGACCATTCAGTCGACGATACATCAACAACTAATCTACTCTTAGTCTCTGCTCCCTCATCCCTCTTTTCTCCTTCACCCATCACAGTTTGTGACAACCGCTCCGAAGTTAAGAAGGACTTAGAAGCAGATGCTAATTTCGATTGTTGTGATTCCAGATAACAATTTAAATTCACCAGTTCTTTAATCAAAACAATAGAATCAATTTTTGAATTTTGAAAACAGCTATTACTATAACAAGCTTGAACACTAGTAAATTCCCAAACCAAATTTTCATGAAATAATTTTAATATTTTAGAATCAAATATATGTTGTAATAGCTGTTCCATTTCTACTGGAATACAATTGTTTTCATTTTTTGATTGATACAGTTGAAAGATACAGTTGAAAGAATAAAACATAACTTTTTTCATTCGCAACCAATTTGAATTAAAACAGTCTCATTTTGATAGTTGCCTTGTTTCTTCTTTAAATTTTTACATTTAGATGATTCTGTATCAACCGCAAACAATGTTGTTGTTTTTATGATATCTAAACATTTATCAAATACTTCATTGATTGTTTGTGAATTTATGATAATTTTAATGTATGGCTTTCGATAATAATGGATAGTGTTGATTGTTTCAATACTCATTTGTCGTGACTGACTAAACATAGAAAGTGAAACACAAATTTTAGGAAAAAGAGAGACTGTCTGCAGAAGTGACTGCGCAGTTCCAAAAGAAAAACAGCAAAGTGAGTAGCGTGAAAAATTAGAAAAAAACTAGTTTCTAATTTCTTTGCGTTTTTTTCTTTGCTCTTCAAAGATCAACAAGAGGAAGTGAACGCTCTACTTCTCCCTTTCTTCATCTTCTTCTACTGCTGCTAAAAATTGAAAGAAATCAAGCAATCAATAGTCATCAATCAATAGTTAACATTTTCTTTGTTTTTCACTCTGCTCCAGCGTTTCTAATGAGATTTATGATCAAAATGGAATGAACCACTTTGCTCTGAATCCTAAAGTGGTACTGACCATTTTGCAATTTAGCGCAAAGTGGTCTCAAATAAACTTTCAGCAAGCAGCGTTTGTAAAACGTGTGTCAAAACAATGTTCCATATCCGATCATCGACATCGACAATACCACAGTGTTTGCCCGTGACAGCAGCACGAATGGGTAGGGGAAGTTTGTCAAACGGGGCTCATTTCGCCGTTTCTTTACTCGATTTTCCCGATGAAATGTTGTTGGTCATTTTGAAAAAAACTGCGTTTGGTTCAAAAAATGGATTCATTTTTCAGCGTTGACAAACGTCTCGATCGTTTGATCATAGATTGTGTCATTCGTGCTACTTGTATTGATTTGATTGTGAAATCATCGATTGATGACTTCGAGCTCCTTGTCCAGCCGATACTCGATCAATTTTGTTCTCATATCATCATCTACGGAATGTATTCTTCTTGTTAGTAAATATTTCCGAAGGATGCACACTCGATCTCTTAAAATGTGGTGTCATAATATCCCGTTCAAAATAGAGAAATTCGACGAGCAGATCACAGAGCAACACGTCGGACTGTCTGAGTGGTGTGGGAGACTAGTTCGTCACATTTCTTTTCCTGTTCGTTATGTTGTCTATATAAAGTGCGATCTCTTGCCCGAACACTGGCCAAAATTTTGTCACTTTCTGGTTTCTACTGTGTGACCCAGTGATCGTTTGTTTTCCTGTACGACGAGCATGTAATAAAGGAGAGAGGAAGTTTTTGGAGAATCGAACTACCCGAATACACATCGTGCGCAATGGCACAGTCACCGATGCTTCTCCATCAGTTGCCACAAACAATACAAAAAGTTGTGAAATGTCGGTGATGCAAGACATTCAAAGCTCATTTCCTTCAGATTCTTGAAAAATCCGAACGTACCACGTCCGACTCTAAACAATCACTAGAAGTTTTTACAGCAGTCAACCAAAGAATGTCTGTCCTTCCTTTTAAGCTGGATGTTGCTTGTTTAATACTGTTCTATATGAAATGAAAAAGGGAAAGAAACTTTGAAAAGTACAAAAAACAAGGATGGACAAGGTTATCAGTTGAATTTTCTCAAACAGTTTCTGTTACAACTGCCGCAGCTCCATGAACTTCGCTTCATTCATCACATGATGAATTGAATTCATTGATAGTGCTTATGCTTGTAATTCTGCTCTCAGTTTATAGAGACAAGCTCGTTTATCAGAGATGAGATGGATTTGTGTGAAATAGTCAAATGCTCAATCAGTCTTTTCAGCACTAAAAGTGTGTTAAAAACTCATGATGTTGTAGACCATTGCAAGCACACATACTAACGCTTTTTACTCGAGAAGATTTGCGATTATGCGAAGACGCGATAAAAACTCCAATGCATAGTGTAACGATAAAACGGCAACGGCACTGGAAGATTCCGATCGCTTTTTTCGAGAGTCTTGCGTTGGAATGCGATTTGAACAAAAAGACAGCAAGCGATTTTCTTACTGCTGTGCGTGATTAGTCTTACATTTAACAAAAAGTTAATTCTGGCGAAAAAAATGAGGCATACAGTTTGTAAAGTGAAACATACTGAAGATTCTCCACACTGATATCAACTGACCGCGGTTTTCGGCAACAAATTTTTCCGTAGCCACTCTATGGCTTTCGACTTTCTCTTTATTTCTTTCTAAAACATATTCATATTCATTTTAAGCAAACGTTTCTTTTCTTCTCTTTCCTGTTCTGCCGATGATCTATAATATACAATTTTTTTCATTACTAGAGCCTTTACAGTGAAAAGAACAAAAATAAATTTCTATTTCTTAAAAGATTAATAACGAGAGCAGTAGAAATGCTCCAAGAGACAAAAAAAGGAGGTATTCATTAATTGTTGTCATTATCCGTGCATGAAATGAACATTGAGTTATAATAAAAATATTATTTAAGATAAATAATTTATTCATCAATAATTTCACTTGAAAGTTGTATTCAAATGCGAATTCTTTTCTTGCTGACAAAATTAAACTTCAGAATCTTTTTAACCACAAACAATCGAATACAGTTTAATACAAACTTCCTTTTACATGTAGAATTGTTCAGATGGCATAGGCAAAAACAGTGCCAGTAACAGAATTTGTAATATATAGCATTTTCGCACTTGAGTGTAACGCTAAATTACCACTTTCTTCAAAATGCATCGATATTGCACCAGATTTTCTATTGAATATCATAGTTCCATTACCATCACTACTAATAATAAGAAAATCTTTGGTGACTATAGGTTGACCAGCACAATTTTCACAAGAAAAGATTTTTACAAGTTGACCGCTCTTTGTCCGGACTTGATGTATTCCATCAGCACAGGTAAAATAAGCTGATATACCATCAGTGGACGGCGAGAAATCTTTGAATGATCCGTTTACAATCACAGAGGCCTTAGGACAAGAATAGCTCCACAAGATGTCATGTGAATTGAGACCAATTGCATGAAACTCTATGGAACCATAAGTACGGCGAGTGGACACCAAGGCAATGTCGTTCATAATAGCAGGTACCCAATATGTTGAATATCCGTCCCATTCACTGTTTAATGGAACACTCCAAAGTACAGCACCGGTATCGGGATTAGCTTCTCCAAATACACCATTAGATCCTTGACCTGGTTGCGAATTATAGAATACTCTGTTGTTGTACACGGTCGGAGTCCACCAATCGCAACTGAAAGAGGAAACGACAACGCCAGTGTTAAATACAATGGTACCATTATAAGGATCAACGGCAAATAACTGTCCATTGTATGTCCCGCCAGCCATATAGATATAATTCAATCCTGGTGTTGCTCCATATGGATAGCTAGGCCATTGAGCACCACCTCTAGCCGTCCATTTGATATCACCGGTAATCAAATTGATAGCTTGTAAATATATGCCTTGCAGATCACCAACTGACTGTACATAAGCCATGTATTCAAATCCGCCGACCGGCGGTCCCGTATAACTCGCGGCATGTAAATCGATTGTATGAATCACTTTACCCGTTAAAGCATTCAGAACAAATAATTTGCTATCACCAGTTAATCTGCTACTACCAGTTACAAGTAAAGTATCAGCAAATAGTGTACTATAGGATAATCCTCTAGTTAAATTACCCGTCCATACTAATTTGGGATCCGTTACTTGATCTGTTGTTGATTCAATATTCAAATTAATTGGAATAAATCCAGTATGCGCAGGACTACCACCGAATGTCGGCCATTGAAATGAACGACTGGCTACTATTGATTGTCCGAATAATAGGATACTTAACGTGACAAGACTGATCATGGTTTTCAAGATTATCATTATTTCCTTTTCTAAAAGAAATGTATATATGATGGTAAAATTAAAAGATTCCCTGTAGATGTGCGCACACCAATTCTCAGCTGCACTTCTTGTTTTAACTCGGATATACTTCTTCCACGTGGGCACGGCCACTCCTAGTTACCTCAATTTTCGATTCTAAAAGGCTGCCAAAGAAAAATCCTATAAAAATGTATTCATCAACAATTTTTGAATGAGTCACTATACCACTGTTAGTTTCCCACTCCAAATAAAAAATTACGCCATCAATCTAGATGTCACCAGCGTCAGATATTAAATAAAGGTCCAGCGTACGTTCCACCCAATCCGACAACTGCGATTCGTCGCCTCTCCGCCGAGAAATAGTTTTGATAAATTAAAGCACGACACTATACAATCAGTCCGTTGTCACTTGACAATCGGGAAAGGTCTGATCTCGAGAATCATCAGTAGTCTACCGGGTGGGAAGTGTTCATTCTACGGATCGTGCACTGATTATGCACCGTATATAAAAGTTAAGTGTTCAGCTTTCTTTCTCTTTCATTTTCTGTCTCTCACTACAAAGACGAATAGCAAACATAGCTCAAACGTGCGCAATTTATCTTGTCCGATTTGGCAGTATTACTCGTTTAGGCTAGATTGATATTGCCCGTTCGGGTAAAGTATCTGAGGGATGTCATAATCCTGATACGGCCCGTATCCACGTTTCGGAACACTAAAAACATGATACGATGCTTCTGCGTACTTTCCTCAACATACCACAACTTTGTATTAAGAATTCTCTTCTTGTGTGTATTCTCCTTTTAGTTGAGGGATATGAGGATTTTGAGGGTTTTGCTATATTACGGTATCGGTATTCTCTTCTTGTGTGTGTTCTCGCTTTAGTTGAGGGACGAGTTTCAGGGTTTCGGTACTCACTCCCATGCTCCCTGTAACTATTGTCTCATGGTGACTTAAGTCTGCCAGAATCCGATCTAGCTGTGGTTGAAGCAGAATTACAATTCTATCCGAATTTAACCAGATATTCCGCGCAATTCTAGGAACCGTATTACTTAAAATGCATTGTTACGGAGGATCTTTAGATAATTATGATAATAACGAGCTGACAGATTCTGGGTTAAGTATGCGTGCGAGCGAGTAGATACACCGAATTTTGCAGTTTTCTACACCCCACTTATCATTTGATCCCCATATGAAGGTGATTCATCAAAACCGTCAAAATCCTCATATCCCTCAACTATATAGACGATACTGAGAAGCGTACGATACGGATACCGCAATACAGCAAAACCCTCAAAATCCTCATATCCGTCAACTATATAGAAGATACAGAGAAGAGGAGGATACGGAATCGACAATACCCCGATGTTTCGTAATGGGACTGAGCCTAGTTGTTGTTGAATACGTGCGGTAATGGGATTGTGACATCTCTGAAGTATCTTGCCCGATCAGGGAACCTTGTGTCCTTACATTATCGGGAAATATTGCTCCAATGAGCAAGTTTGACCGATGAGGCAATGTAACCCTATGCAGATACAACTGGTCAGTTTTCTGACCGTACAGGAAAGCACCGTATCACCCAGGGAAAACTCTATTTGATGTAATGTTAAAATATAAATAATGAATAAAACAAAAGGCGTCTAGACTAAATCCCAATTTTGTAGTTCTTTTTAAAAATTCAATTTTTGATTTTCATCCCGATAGTCCTTTTTTTGTGTCCATATACAGGTATCTCAATGTCAAGTACGAATTTTTATTGTACAGTAACCATCTACGCATGCCCAATAACAACGAGGATTTATACCACAATTTCCAGAACATTGGCTACTACTTTCACACGATTTTGACCAGCTATTGACAGTTCTGAAGCAGTAATAAGTACATAGTAAAAGTGTTTTCTTGTTAAATATGAAACTCACTCGCTGAGTGCAATAAATTGAAACATAAGTAGAAAGCCAAACAACACCAATAATACTGTATGATTCATTTTTAGTAATACTTACTTTCTAAAATTTTAATCTGAGACGTAAAGTCAGAATAGAAACTTACTTGCTAATAAATACGATGTTTTGAATAAGAAAAAGCTTAATCTATGTTCTAAAGTAGAACAGAAAAAAGATTAAGTTTAATTTTTTTCTCTTTCACAATTACGAACAAAAAACGGAAAGCCTAGCACGATGAGAAAAAGAAACAAAATTTGTCAGGTGCAAAAATACTGATAATTTTGAAAATAAGATTTTCTTTCTAGAGGTCCTCGTGTTACACACTATTGGCCTTGACAAGTGAAGAGACGAATCTGCACTCAAAAACAAAACAACGAAAATACCAGTACACTTCTCAGCGGCTCAACCGTTAACTAAAAAATTGAGGGTCATTATAGTAACTCGTGACAAAAATACGGTCGCTAACAAGAGCATGCTGAATCCGAGCCCTTAAAATGCAGTCATGAGCCCGAGTCCTCAGTCCATTTAGAGTCCAATAATTTATTTATTATCTTAAAAGTTAAATCGATCGGACTTGAAAAATACAAGTTCGACTCTTCAAAAAAACCTCCAGTCCAAGTCCAAGTCCGCCAAAATCTTCCAATCCGACTCGAACTCGCCCAACCCTACTAACAGGACTCTCAATCTGGGCGCTAACTGTGACTACAGATCTCTGTTCCTATCTCGCATAACTTAGGGGTGGTCTGAAAACCTTGTGTTTGTCCTTAACTAATTAGTATTCGTCCAACTTCAAGGTAAAAAGAATTTCTGTAAGCTACATTTTGCATGGGGCACATGGAACAGTTTGAATTTTATGAAAAGGTTTAAGTTTTTCGAAAAAAGGCTATATTTTTTAAAATATTTGATTTTCCTAAAATCTTGTTGTAGTTCCTTAGATCTACTGGATTTTCAGTTGTATTAATGGAAACAGAACAGGATATATTTATTTTTGTAACTTTCTGCTAGTTCTGGAGGAATAATATCCATTCGTTTTCCCGTTAACCACTCTACTTCATACACCGTTCGATAGAGAATTTTACGGACTAAAGTACACATTATTTTGAAAGTTTGCCTTCGTAAATGTATTGGACAAATACTTGACAGATATCTCGATTTTTTCCCTATAATGGCACACAAAAATAATTATAGTTTCTTCTACATACAGGGATTAGGCATAGTTTGTATATAGAAAGATGCAGAATTGAAAAGGCTACAGAGTGAGGGTATAACATATACTTTCAAATTCTAATTTTATCAGATTTATGGACAAGATACCCAACGAATGCAGTCATTTTGACCTATTGTAGAATGGTGAATGAAATACAGTGTTGTACACAAAATCGGACCTGAAACACTTATAATATAGAAAGATGCAGAATTCAGCGTGCTTTAAATTCAGACATATCAGTTTTGTTAAAAAGTATGCCGTCAAGCATTTATATACCGAATAGTATATGACCCTAGAAAACTCAGTCCACAAATTCGAATGATACTTTTTTTGTAACTGCTATATAGTGTACAGAAAACGTTTCTGAGCAAATCAAGGCGCCTCTGAGCTCTTTACAGCACTGTTTCATCAAACAGCATTCAATTTAAGAAAGGCTCCAAACGGCACCAAAATCAATCGGAAAACACGAAAAATATCTCTTTCATTTTTTTACCCATAACTCTAACAAGCTTAGCATTCCAACGAATAAATTATACCTCATTCGATAGCTCTTTCAATTCTGTACTTTTCTATATATAAACTATGCCTGATGTCTGTGAGAGTATCCTAAACTAAAACTATGGAAAAACACAAAATCAGTTGTTGTAAGGCGTTCCAAATTCGAACGTCGAGCACTATTTTATCTTCACTCCAAATATGTATCGTTCGATAGAGAATTTCATGCTGGTTAAAAGTATGTTACTTTGAATTCCTTTAGTGCGCGTTATCATTGAGAAAAATTCAAAATACTAAGAGGAATATTCTCTTTTCGAAAATCCTCTAACTTTTTTAAAAAATGATGCAAGCTCCTGATTTTCAGCTTTACAAAGATATTTTTCTTGCTCAATGTCTAAAACTGCATCTAGAAAAGTATAGTTGAAGGTTCCAGATGAAACAATAATTTCTGGGCACATCGCTTTTCATCTACACCTTTTGTTTGACGGTACTCATCTTGCAAGCCACGTGCAGACCTTTGGTTAAGAGGCACAAACAAGTGACAGAACCAACTATAGTTCCACATAATTAACCCTGGTCTACCTTTAATAGTTTATTTTAGACTCATTATTTGTTGGTTCTTACAGAGCTAAAGGCAAGATAAATAATGAGTCAACAAATAATATGGATCAAAATACAGACAATGCTTTGAACATGGTAGCATATCGACTTTTTTTTTCCATCACAAAAAATGTGATCTGTTCGGTTTTTTCAATAGACCTCTCGCCTATCAAGAGAGGTTAGTGTTAGCGTTGACGAAGGTAAACTTGTGCTTTTTCATATATACTCCACAAGAAGGTGCGTAACTCGATCGATACAAGCGCAGAGATTAAGCCAAGCTGATAAAGTTAATAAGATATTTGTAAGATAGAATCTCACTTTACATAAGACAGAAGATTGAGAAGTAAAATCTTTGTTGAAACCGGTTAGCATACGTATGGTTGATGTTACAAATAGTAGAATGAAATCAACTATGGTTGAAGCGAGAAGGTATCTAACACACGAATTTGTTCTGAATGTGCGACGAGTAAATATCACGATGTTAAACCCAGAACCAATTGTCCCAAGCACTAGTAGCATCAAGGATCCGTAAATATATACTGACTTCAATATGGATTGTAACTGGATGATATTGTCGGAAGGCGATGATGACATGTTTAAAGAAAGATGAACATTCTTCTATATATTCTTTCATCGTACATAGAAACTCTAATGATGATTGTCACACTGCGATGAAGCTCAGCAGTCATCCACTTTAATGAAGAACGTTACGTGCGGCATGTGACGTTCTTCATTAAAGTGGATGAAGTTTCTATATACGATGAAAGAATATGTAGAAGAATGTTCATCTGTCTACAAACAAAAGTGTCTATAGTTTACGTGTAATAAACAGTTTTATTCGATTTCTCGAGCTCGTACAAAGAGACTTTTGCTAAAACAAACACAGACAGCAACAACTCAGCAACAATATTTTGCATAGGAAATGATCGTTATAGTCCAAGTAATTTTCATCCAAAATGTTCAATGTAGTGTCCAACTGCTACATTATAGGAACATCTGTAAATAATAAGAGAGCGACAGAACATATTAAATAGTGCGAAAACTAACGGTCAAGGATTTGTTCCAGTCCTTACTTGACAAGCTGTGATATTACTTCTGTGAGCTGCGAAAAATAGCAAATGCTGTTACTGTGTAGTGTAGTACAAAACCAATGTAGTTAACCAAAGTAAATTCACTTCATGTTTCTATTTTGAGTTACGGACATCTACAGATGCAAACAAAAGTGTCTATAGTTTCCTTGTAATAAACAGTTTTATTCGATTTCTGGAGCGCCTTAAGCAAAATTAATGTTCTTCATCGATGACACAATACCAAATTCTTCTATAAGATAAAAACTTTCATTACTCGCTTCTTCCGTCATCATTATTTCTCTTCAAATACACATATAAGTATTAGCAGCAGAAACCTTAATTTTCTTTTGATGGAAAACGAGGCCTCTTCTGTGGTTACATTTGAAATCACCACTATTCATTATTGCTCTTTGCATATTCTTTATGGGAAAAGCGATTTATCATCTGAGGAACTTTTCTTGTTATTCGGAGAAGATACAGTTCGAATAGGAAAATGAGAAGAATTCTGTTGAACATATTATTATATATCCGTTCCTTCTTCACAAGATTTCGTACCAGAAAGAATAAACACTAACTGTCACGTCTTCAGAAAGCGTATGACGCTCTTCATTACAGTGGATGGATGCTGAGTTTCATCGGAGTATGACAACTATCATTAGTTTCTATATACGATGAAACGAACACGTTCATCTCTCTTTCAACATGTCATCATCGCCTTCCGACACTATTATCCAGTTACAATCCATAATGAAGTCAGTATATATTTACGGATCCTTGATCCTACTAGTGCTTGGGACAATCGGTTTTCGGTTTAACATCGTGATATTTACTCGTCGCACATTCAGAACGAATTATACCACACGAAAACTGAAATATGTAGGTTTCTCACTTACTTTCACTTTCACTAGTCCTTTTTACAACATTTATCACCGGAAGTTTAACTTGACCCATTAATATTTCCGTTGTATGTTTAATAAAAGTATTAAAATATGGGTCGATTTCATTTTTGATTGGTATCAGTTTTAGAAAATATTTTAATACTTCTATTTCATTCGGTATTCTTCTTATTTTCAGATTCGCATCTTTTAAACGTGAAGGTAATTTTATAAAATCTTCATAAGCTTTTGGTAATAAATCTATCATTTTTTCTAATAAAAATTCATTCCATGAGTTATCACATAATAATTCCTGACGTGTATTAGGAATTTCGAAATCAGCTTATACTATAAAACAAAAACTGTAGTTACGTAATGGTAAATAGGCAAATAATGGTTGAGATGGTGGTAATAATACAAACGGTGAACTAGTAATGCCAACAATTAATGGATTTAATGGAAATACACAGGCAGTAATTGTATAATTATCTTTTGTATTATTCAAAAAAGCATTAGCTGAACCATTTTGTCCAGAATGTGAGCAATCTTTATAATAGGATAAATAAAAGTGCGTGATACCACGTGAAAGTTAAGTACCTAAATCTCGGTCATGAAACAGATTTGAAATCTGGTATCTTCAGCAAATAATATTGACAAATAGAGCAATACCAGGGCTGGGCATCTCCACCGAAGTTCAATTTCAACTCAACTCTAACTCCATTTT
>CAJNOQ010003276.1:0-20806 GCA_905250885.1 Didymodactylos carnosus | reverse complement strand
AAAATTAGAAAAATGTTTAGTTAGTCAACAACAGCAACAGAGACGACAATTACAACCAGATATTTTAAAACCACCATTACAATCGTTAACTAATAAAAAAATTAATAAATTATTAGCATTACAAGAGCCACAAGCAACTATGGCCACTTTATTAGCTCAACGATTAGAAGAAACAACGGCTGGCGAAGATGACTGGTCAGATGAAGAAGAAGAGGATTTAAACGAAGATTATGATACAAGGACATACAATCTAGGTAATTAATCATAAGTTAAAGCTTGCATTGAGAATAAAAAAAGGGTCTCTGTTACAGAGCGAATACTTCATCGTTTGAACGAATTTCCAGGACCTGATTTCAATTTACTACTTAGAATATTACAATGAACCGTTTTAACCTCAGTGAATGATATTAGTTTTCCATTCTATTACTTTTTCAAGCCTCTGTTTTCTTTGTTTAGAAACAAGAGATAGCCTAATGAATGCGTCAAATTCATCTGAGCAAGAGGATGAAGAAGAAGAAGAAGAAGAGGGTGAATCGTCAACAAATGAAAATGAAACGCCTGCTGTTGTTATGGTAAGATAAATCTAATAATATCGGTTGAAAAAAATCACATGTGTGTGTCGGATAGGATTACGGATTTGATACTCTTTTCAAGGTTGGAATTTGTCTTTGAGTAATATTTTTTTTCGTACAGATTTGAATCAAATAAAAAGACTTTTTACTGGAAATAATATCTTGGTACTAGAGTATATTTTTTTGTTTGCAGTCAAATCGAAGTGATGATGATGAAGAAGATGACGACGACGAACAAAATACGCTTGGAGGATCACTGCTCAGTGTAAGTAATAAAATTTTTGTTTATGTGCCCACGATGATCAACAAATAGCAGAATTTCTGTTTATTTCAGGCGTTTCAACCACACGATTTGTCAACACCGACGAAAAAGCTTCCTTCTCTAACGCGCACTTCAGGATTTTTGGTCAATATGGAAATTGACGAAGATGATGATGTTGAAGGAGAAGAAGAATCAGAAGACATTGAAAGTAATGGAGAAAAAATTCAAAAAACCAAAAAGAAATTCGAAGAAAATCAACAAACAGAAAATCCTTTGGATAAAGTATGCCCTAGAAGATCTATTTTATGATATTTTCACTATCTAATGTTTGCTGTTCCATTTGTATAGAAATATTCGCCGGACAGCGCTGAAAGTCAATCAAATTCACAAGCTGGTTCATTACCATCAGAAATGGAAATGGAAATATACGATTGTCAAGACGTTGGTGGTAGCGAGAGAAAGAGGTATGTAAAAAACGTTCAACAACTGCGTGCTGCACGTATATACAGCTGAAGAATTACTATCAATGCAACTATTAAGTCTTTAATGCAACTACAGTCTCTCCGATGATTGATTCGAAATATTATTAGACTGGTGATTGTTATTTTAGACTTCGTCATAGTGATGATGACGAAGATTATGGATCATCTAATGGTTCGGATATTTTGAGTGATACAGGCTCAGTTAAAAACATGGCCGATTTTGACGATCAAAGTGAAAATGATGACAAACCAAGCAGTACTCAAACGCAGTCGATGATTACACCGGGGGCTGTCTCTCAACCACAGGGTACTGCAATGATTGTTAATAAAAAACATCAACCACAACAACGCAAAAAACGTCAGACAAGTGAAACTAGTCATTCATCTCAATCATCGTCCGGTGGTTCATCAAGTATTTCATCTACATCGACAAATAGTGATGCAGACAGTAGTCGAAATGAAGAAGAAATTATTTTGAGTCAATTATCAAAACCAGGACAAACACTCTTATGGGATTTGTTGTTAGAACAAGATAAAGCATTACGTTTACAAGATCCATTACTTCAAGAAGCCGAACGTTTGTTTGGACATTTGTTAATATCATGTGAAGATAAACGAATTGTTTTACATTTCATTATAGCCAGTTTAGAAAACTTAAAAAAAAGCAGGTTAGTGAATAGAATAAATGAAATTGTAATTTTTCCACTCTCAGATTTTTGTTCCCTTTATCAAAATCAAAATTTCTCCACTCTGATCGAAAAAAATCTAAAATTCTGGTTATATAACATCAATCGTTTGATTAAATGTGCCTTTTTTTCCGTTTTTTCTTTTAGTTCCAGTTTAGTCTCATTGCGTTTATTACCAAAATTATTTTCGTTCTTACAACAACAGCATAATCGTCCGAGTCAAAGTGTTTTTACTCTATTCAACGATAAATATCATATTCTAAATGCCTTTTTTAATGATTTACAACAATTGGCAAGAAAAATACGTGAACAACAACAATCACCGGCAAATGGGTATGAATTTTAATTGTGTTCAAAGTTTAAGAAAAATAAAATAAAATTTTATATATCTTTTTAGCATACCGGTTTCAATTCAAACTGAAGTAGAAGTTCGTTTACATTTTTTGACTTGTATATTTTCCAGTAGTGCAACACCAAAAGAATTTCGTAAGTATTATCAGAAAAATTTCAGTGTATTTACGTATTTATTTTTTACATTTAGATTTGAATCAAATTCAAGCAACAGTATTATGGGATTGTTTAACGGTCATCATGGCATCCGCATCATCATCATCATCGACTTGTCGAGAAGATTTGTACACGTGGCTATTAAATCAGTTAAAAAACCGAGATGGTGGTCATGCATTGTCATTAGATACATTCAAACATCTTTTGAGTGAAAAGGTAAGGGTTACTACCTTCATCTATGTGCGCTTTCTCTTTCTCATGTTGTTTTTTTATCATAAATCACGATAAATACATCGATTATTGTGCCATCACCCTCTTTTCGATACAAAAAAACATCGACATTCATCACAATTTTTGATAAAAAAACTATACATAAGTTCATTTTTGACGTGGTATCACATTAACAGGCTATTTATTTACCATATCACGATATCGTCTATTTCATCCCGACTAATTCGTCTTCCTCCATACAATAAGCGATATTGCGGTAAAGTTCTATCAAAAGTTTCAGTGATAAAAAACATATGTTAATAACTAGCTTGTTATAGCGATAACGTAGGAGAAATGAACTGTCTACCGCGAACATCGCGACAAAACAACCAAAATATTTATATGGTTTTCTCTCATGGTGAGACATTTCTATCTGTTTTTTAGTTAATCACACTGAATCCTGAATATGCTTGTTGTCAACAACTGACCTTAATTCAAGATATTCTTCAACAGTATCGTATTCATTGTTGTGCATCCTTTCAACATCAACAACAACATGAACCGCAACAATTATTTCAAGTTCAACAACAGTATAATGAATTTCACATGTTCGAATTGGTGATATTGAATTATATTAGTGATGTGGCCATGAAAGCGTATGATCAAAATGTAAGCACGTTAGCAGCACAACTTCTAAATATGTATCAAATACAAAATGAAGATGGTACGTTAGAACGTGAAGAACAATTTATCAATCGATGTATGACATGTTTAAAACAAATATGTGATGGTGATGAAACAGCACAAAAAGCATTATCGGAAAATAAATTACGAATGATAACGAGAATAACAGTTTTATTAAGAACACATTTAGATTTATTTATGAAACGTTATTCATTTGTTATAAGGATGTATCTTATATTTAACGAACAACAACAACAACAGCAAGGTAAAGAGTCGAAAACGAATGCAGCCAGAATTTCTTTGTTTAGCAGTGTCCGACTGTCTGTCTTCTATTTTAGGATTGACATTTGCTGATAAAAGTATTCATTGTCAACAACAAATGTTAAAATCTCATTTGAAATATATTGATGAACATCAATATCAAGCTCAGCAACGAAATGATTGTTTAAAATTAATATGTAATTCCACTTTGGCTGGAAATCAAGCACCAGATAAAATTATTTTAAAAATGTCTCCTACAGAATATTTAGGCGATTTAAGAGCAGAATTAACACGATGGTATTTGTCAATAAAACAAACAATTTTAACTACCACGACAACATTGGCAACAGTTGAGAAAGCGACAAATGAAGATAGAACAACGAACGTTCTACCACCACCACCCCAGCGGCAAACGACATATGATACACACATTCGAATTGTCACTAATGGACAAGAATTAGATCGAGATATGGATGAAAAAACATTAGCTGAGTGTAATTTAAAAGATAATCAAGTATGTTACTGAAGAATAATTATAAAGAAAAGAAAGATTCACTTGTTATTGCGTCTGCATTTTGTTTCTCTTATTTTTAGGTGATTATTGTTTCTTCCACACCACGTATACGTATGAAAGATCCATATATTATTGAGGAGCGTTTGTTACGAGATTTTATACCACATAAAATGCCAATGATCATATTATTACGCGATAATTATTTTGATCAATTTTTTCATATATTAGCTCAATTACAATCTCTCATTGAATCGTCAGCAGACGTGCGTTTTATTGCTACTTTTTAATGGCAATTTTTACTTCTTTTTTTCTATCTCTTTTTTAGCATACAGAAGCTCGTTATCTTGCTCATCGTATATGGGACATAATATTATTGATTCCCACTAACAGTCGATTACTTGAAAAATTTGAACAACTTCATTTATTTGATAAAGAACAATGGCCCGTGTATTTTAATCGTAATGATCCGTATCGTTTAACATACTCGTTACAAATAATTGACATGTTAATCCGTAAAAATCCAATCATTACAAGTGATGGTTCCAACGTACCGTATCGCGATTTATTTGTTCAAAAGGGTGGTTTGAAATACTTTTATGAAATTCTCATATCAAAATGTTTATTACCCATGAATGACAATAACTGGTGTCAAGGTTTACCAGAGGCCTTATATCGTTTACTTCACGTATTATCTCAGCACTTATTTAAACCACAACGTACTATTTCACAACCTACACCACCGGGAGCTCCTCCGCCGCCATCTCTAACAATCTTAACAACATCCGGAACGGCTGAAGCAACATGTGGAGAACAATCATCAAAAAAAAAGTTACGTCGTGAAAATGGAAGTACACCGGCAATTGTAGCTGCTCTAACGTTGCAAGGTAGAACATGATCATATCTTGGTCAAACGTTAATTGTTGACTTTTTCTCTTGGTTTAGATTCGACAACTGAACAATCTCAACAGCAAAATCATCCACAATCATCATCATTACAACAACAACAACAGCAGCAGTATCCAATCAGTGAACCTCATTCTGAAAATATATCTATGATCGATAAAGATTTATTATTACGATGTCTAATCGATCTTCAGCTATTAATTGTGAATAAAACCACTGTGTCACGTGTCATTTGTCCGTGTATGTATTTTTTCTTTACTAATCAAACAGAAATATTGCATCAGTCAATGGCATTGTTAATTCCATTATGTCATTATTATGAAAGTATTCGATGTCAATTTTTGAAATACGAACAGTTAAAACCATGGTTAAAAACATTACTATTAGATGCGCATGAACCGATGTTGAGGCGTGAGGCAGCTTTATGTATATTTCGATTGATCATAGCTCCAACATTGCAAGGTAAGAACCGTTGTCCATGCATCACGCTAGAAAACTCATTCTTTTTATTTTAGCATCGACGAATAGTTCAAATCAAATAATTCCACTTAATCCATTTCTTATTTCCAATGATACTCCACCACCATTGCAGCGATCATTGCATGACGAAAAAACTCTCGCATCGTCATATGTTGCTCCAATTTCTCTTCCATCGTGCGATAATCCACCAGAACGTGTTTGCCTTCTCCCAATTTTAACATCATTACTCGAATTATTACCCTACACGCTAAAATTCTTGTTGAATGATTTAATATCCTATGTGCCCATGTCTAGTTCATTGAATATCTCTTTTTCATCATTAATTTCTCAATTACCGTCGCCTGTTTCATCTCAATCAACCACAAAAACAACTTTACACGATCTTCCACAACATTGTCCACTTGTACTTCAGTCTTGTCACGAGTATTTTCTGCTCTTAACATGGATTATTGATCATATGCATTTCGATGAAATCAAATCGGTTAAAATCACCATTGACGAGCATCATGTTGACGTGAATTTTAATCAATTAGTAGAATTATTAATGACCTATATTCATCAACGTTTACCGTATGAAAGTTATCGTGAAAAAATTGCTGAAGACGATGTTCTGTACGGTTTACTCTGTTTACTATCATCGATTATCAAACAAACCAATTCACATTTAAATAAATTTACCACATTATGGCCAAATTCAAACTACAATCAAATGACGTTGTTGTTAGTTGAACAAATTTATAATTATTTGTTTGAATTACCAACAAACGAACAACGAAATGTACCAAAATGTAAATCACATATAACACGTCGTGTTTGTTATGAATTATTAGTGGAATTAGTTCGTTTGAATAAAGATAATTTTATTTTTTTACAAAAAAAACTATGTGAACAACATCATTGTAAAACACAACATTTACCATATCAATGGGAATATTGGCCAAGAGATGATGGACGAGCCTATTGTGGCTACGTTGGTCTAACTAATTTAGGTGAGACAAAGTTTACACAGCTTTTTTTCAATCAGATTAACTCAAATCTAAACGAAATTTTTCCTAGACAAAGATCTTTTTGAAAGTAAAAACACTATTTAATGTATAGAAACTATAGTTTCTTGAAATAATTGTTCTAATTTTGCGATTACATAAACGTTTTTATTTATGTATTTTAGGTGCCACATGTTACATGGCTACAAGTATGCAACATTTATATATGATACCTGAATTACGTTCAGCCATATTAAAAACGACTAATAATAATTCAACTAGTGATAAAAAACATGAACAAATATTATATGAATTAAAACGAATGTTTGCCTATTTATTAGAGAGTGAAAGAAAATCGTATAATCCAAAAACTTTTTGTAAAGTTTATACTATGGCACATCAACCATTGAATACTGGTGATCAAAAAGATATGACAGAATTTTTTACCGATTTAATAACAAAGTTAGAAGAAATGTCAGATGAATTGAAAACATTAGTGAGAGAATTATTTTGTGGTATTTTAACAAATATTGTTCTGTCATTTGATTGTCCACATTTATCACGTAAATTAGAAGAATTTTATACTGTTCGATGTCAAGTTGCTGATATGAAAGATTTATATGAATCATTGAATGAAATGACAGTAAAAGATACATTGGAAGGTGATAATATGTATACGTGTTCAAAATGTGCCAAAAAGGTGCGAGCCGAAAAACGTGTATGTTTTCGAAAATTACCAAAAATTTTATGTTTAAATACTATGCGTTATACATTTAATATGGTAACGATGCAACGTGAAAAGGTTAATACACATTTTTCATTTCCAATGCAATTAGACATGAGCGGCTATATGGAGAAGAATCTCATTGATCCAAATAAATTAGTAGCCGATGATGATGAAAATAGTAGCAACGATGACAGCATACAGAATGAAAGGTATAATAACTAGTTTTTGTTCTCCATTCAAAACGAACCCACACAAATTATTCTCCTTCACCGTCGATTGCTTTGACTTAGAGAGACGACTAACACTTTTCATATGTAATCAACTGATGTTCTTTTTTGTTTTAGTATGAATATGTCTACAACAACAACAACGAATAAATCTGTGAATGAAGGTTCAGAATCGTCTTTGTTTGAATTAATTGGTGTTACTGTTCATACGGGTACAGCTGAAGGTGGTCATTATTACAGTTTTATACGTGATCGTGTCAAACGACAGACAACGACAACAAATAATGTAACTGATGAACAATCACAATCACAACAACAGCACGATTCTCAACCACGTTGGTATTTATTTAATGATGCTGATGTAAAATCATTTGATCCAAATCAAATCGCTAATGAATGTTTTGGTGGTGAAATAACAAGTAAAGGTTATGATCAAGCCCAAGATCGATTTCTTGATTTTCAATTTGAAAAGACACATAGTGCTTATATGTTATTTTATGAGAGAGTTGATCATGTACCATCAACAATGCAAGTTGATTCAATTGCACATGGACAACAGTTGTAAGTTTACAATATTAGATGAAAATCACAAAATTCATTCGGCACCCTTTGTTTTTTCTGAAAATTTTTCTAAAATTTCATCCATAAAAGTGGAAACGAGAACGTTGTATGCTAAAGATTGCTTTTTACACTGTATTTTGCTGCTTGTAAATTGTTCTTGCTGTAACTTTCTATTTAGACAAGTACAGCAAATTGATACAACAAATTCTTCACTAACAATATCAACCTTACTATTGAAAGATAATCAAACGTATTCGATACCAGCTGATATTGTCGAGTGGATTTGGGAAGATAATCGACGTTTTGTTCGTGATCGTCATCTATTTGATCATCATTATTTTACTTTTATGTGGCGCATATGTCATCAAGCTATGAACACAATTATCAAAGAACAAGATCAATCATCTTTTTCTCTTTTACCCATTCAATTAGCCATTACATTCGTTTTTGAAACTTATATACATGCAAAAGAAAAACCGACGATGCTTAATTGGGTTGAATATTTATCAAAACAATTTACAGCATCAAAACCAGCTGCCGTCTGGTTTCTATCACATATGACCAATGATGATACATGGCTAATTAAAGTACTTGTCAAATGTCCAAACCATACTATTCGGCAAATGTTTGAGCGAGTGTTGTTAGATGTATTACATAAATTAAGACCATCATCCGATTCACAAAAGTAATAATAACAGATCAAATAACTCTAAGTTGACTGGGAAAGAAGAGAAGTATTTAGCATGTGATGAAGTCTGATTCAGATGATTTTTATTGCTTGTGGAATTTCATTAAAGCGACTTTGAGATTATTGACCTATCGTTCAACAATTAAATATTTTGTTTTTTTGTTATTTTAGTGATCGTTCTGCTGATAGTTCAACCATTGTTGTTCAAAAATTTCTTCGAAAATATTTATCTATTTTATCAGACGGTATTCGTTTACCAATTCGTTATATGTGTGAATATTTTGCATTTTTACACGATTTTGCCCACAATGGTTGTGATGAGTGTTATTTATTATTAGACTGTCTATGTATTAAGCAACTAGTTACGTTTTATATGTTACATCGTCGACAACAAAAATCCTCACAACAAAATTTGGTCGGAAATGATGATCAAAGTAATTCGGAAGATGAACAAAACCCGACAATATCACAAACAAACAATAATACATCAAATTGTTGTATCGATGATGATGTTATACCATTGAATGAACATCCAACCACACGTTTAAATCGTCCAGCTATATTTGAAAAAATGTTTCCATTAATTGTTCTACTGTTAGAAGCAGCACGTTTAAGAACACAACCAACATCATCGTCGAGTCCATCTTCTTTATCTCAACAACAATTACAAAGTTATGAATTAAATGAAGCTGATATATTAGCGTTGACTGGTACCGATGTAGATTTTCAATTTATTCAGCAGCAAATTCTTGATAACATTAATCTGAAATCAACAGCGTCGATAATTCAATTAATATGTTATAATAAACAAGTGTTAGCAAATAAACTATGTAATCTACTATGTACATGGATACAGAAATATCAACAAGATACAAATCATTTACAAGCATTTTTCAAAATATTTACCTATCTTATTGAACAACATCCACCTACCACAACAACGACAACGACGACAAATGATACATCAAATAATACCAAATCAGAATGGTTAGTAACTTATCATAGAAGAGCTGTTTACTTTAATAAAATGCAGAAAGAACATTTTGTTCTTCTTAAGATAACACTCGACGATGTGTCTTTGACATGCCTGAATTCCCATGAAAACCTTCAATTAATTTAGAGTTTTAGTGATCATTTACTATTCTTAGACAACACACATAGCGAGAGATCAGATAACTTTATGCACTATGCTCTTTTTACGAATGTCATAGACAGAGGGGTAGCTAGTGCATCAAAGACGTGAGTGTAATTCCCTAATGAACCGCACTAACGAGGGAACCTTTCCAGGTGTTCAACCGTTTTTCTAACGAAAAACCAGTTTTCCAGAAACCGGTTAGGAAAGGCCTATGGGCAAAAACGGCTATCATATTCGGAATCAGCATGATCGATTACCTATAAACTACCGCATTTCGTTAGAAAAGCGGTTCGACAACTGGAAAGGTTGCCTCGTAAGTTCCGATTAACATACGTTAGAACTAAAAATTAGACCTAAATTCAGTCTTAATGTACTCTGTAGTTTTGTATTTCGTCCTGCATCTTCTGCGTATATCTGCTACACAATTTTTTCCATTCAGTTCCATATTTTGCAACTCATAGAGTCAATATTCTTTAACTAGAGTCTTTTTCAAAAAAGTTTTTGTTATAGTAGTTCTAACTGAAGCTATTGTTCAAGTAAAGTAGAAAATTTTTTATAACTATTATTTGTACACAACAGTAGGATATCAAACTACTTTTAATGAGAACTGTTTCCTCGTAAAATTTCTACTTCTTTTTTGTTTATTTTAGCGATGATCAATCTCAATCTCAGCCTCTAGTACTTCCAGATTTATCATGGACAGATTTTTCTACATTAATTGTTCATCATACAAATAAATTAATTGAAATATGTGCCGTACAAGTATTTGATTGGCTGAATACAGTAATACCAAAATCGTCGTTTATTCAACAATGGGTGTTAAATAATATTCGTCCATGGTTAAAACCATATCTATTATATTGTCATCAAACACGAACTCGAACATTAATTGCTCAATTATTAATTACACTCGTACCATCACAAACATTTCGTCAAACATATCGTCCCGCTAAATATTATCAAACTTTATCTCGTCAACAATCACCACCAACAACAATAACATCAACAGGTAGTAATTCTGGTGCAATTACGTCATTATTAAATATTCAAACAACATCTACTACGACAACAATTTCAAATACATCATTAACACATCTATTTGATTCACAACAATATCAACAATATCCAGGTGATTTTACTCAAGAAACACACGATATTATTAAACAACTAGAACTTTATCTATTGGATTTAATTGATGATATTAATCAGGAACAACTACATGGTAAATGTTATCTTATACCATTGAAATTTACTATTTTAGAATTTTTCTTTTTTTGCTTTTGTTTATAGATCATCATCATATTTTCGATAGTCAGCAACGTCTTACACAATATATTTCTTGTCTTATTCATTTTACTCGTTATCCAAATGAAAAATTATTAACAAAAGATTATATACATCCATTGTGTACATTAATTTTATCATCAAAACTCACTGAAGATCACAATATAAATAATTCAAATAAATTAATTTTATTTATTTTACTTCATCAATTATGCACATCGTCAGATAATAATACTCTTATTATAACAACAATATTAAATACCCATCCTGAATTTAAACAACAATTACCACAATATTTAATTGTTGTTGATCATGAAGATCAAGAATTAGTAGTATATAATCGTCTATTTTTATATATTTATTATTCTCTTCTTCGAGAATTTTGTCAAACATCAAGAGAGTATACAAAATATTTAGCACAACATAAAAATTTAATGTGGGCGCTTCGAAATGTTTTACCGAATGTTCATTTATATCAAAATGCCTGTGAGGAATTAGTCAACATTGTTAAATTGATATGTAAAAATCAATCACAAATAAAATTAGGTAAATATTTGATTTTTACTTTAGAAAAGAAAAAGATGATTTAAGATGGATAATTTTTTGTTTTTTTTAAAAATTATCTATTAAAAAAACTCTTCATATTTAATTTATTTTAATTTTAGATTCATCTTTAACCGTTAATACTCTTCAATCGATCGATAATGTTGATGAACGTGTTGTATTTGAATTTAAAAAAGAATTATATCAATTATTATTTCGTCAATTTGAAGTTCGTATATGTTGGTCAACAATACTTGATCTACTTAAAGATATTTGTCTTGAAACAACATCACACGAAGAATATTATCAAATAATTATTCGACGTGGTCTTTCAACATTATCATCAATATTTTCTATTTTATATCAATATTATCATGAACAATGTTCACCATTAACTCAACATTTATCATTTCAAACTGATTTAATTCAATTATTAATATTATTTTGTCATTTATTAGACACTTGTAAATATTATACTGATCAAAAACAACAAACAACGTACATACGTTCATTGAAAGAGGCTCTTGAACAATGGAAAGAAAAAATGGATTTATTAACAAAATTATTACAATTATTAAATTCATTTAATACGACTGATTTAAGACAAAAAGCATTTGATGTTATTAAAAAACTAATTGTTACATTAAATATTCAAGATTTAACAATGATTTGTACTCATATTAAAGTTATTCATGAACAATCAAGTATACAACATCAACAACAATTGGGACCCTATTTTCCACGAAGAAATATCAAACAGCAGACATTGCCACAGCAACGTCAAATATTTCGACCTCATTTTGGCATATATTTCAAAACTCAATTATTAGAAACATCGAAAGGAAGAGATTTAGGTATGATTTTTCTCATATTCATTTGAAATATAGTATTGTTGTTGTTTTTCTTCTATTATTCTAGATTTTGATCGTAGTGTTCATTCGTACTATTCTCCGTATCATAATTTAATTGATAATATTGCACGTTTAGCCTATAATCAAGATGCATTGAATGGTTCAATTATGAATCTATTAACATTAGTGGCATGTGAAGGTGCCTATATGCATTTTACATTTTTTCCTATATTATTTTTAGAAATATATGAATCAACAAAAACATCGGCACGTCTTATTATTCAAGAAATATTACAAACATCATCATCCTATTATTTTCATCGTTATATCGAAATTGTTCTCATAGATGAACGTATCTCTCTATTTCAAAATGAAATCTATCGTTTTTTAGTCATTTATTTACCTTTAATATTAACGTCAACAACGACTACTAATACGTCTACCAACACATCCGGTGACGAACAAATATCACTATTTGTTCAACGTTTACAACAATTATTAACAAAAACAATTGATATTTGTTTACAATCAATTACAAATGAAATACAAACAAATTTAGGTAAGATTACAGCACACATTTTTTTTCTCCCTCTTACGAGCACAATCCATAATTCGTAATTTGTACTCGTAAGCTTTGTCATCCGAGTGATTGATTGTTGTTAAAAGTGATAAATCAATACATTTTACTCTTATTCTTCTGAATATTAGAGTATCTATTATGATTGATTCGTTTTGAATGTTTGATGTTCCCAATCGTTTTAACTAAGAAGAATAGTAGCCAAAAATGATACGTTTGTAAGAAATGATTTAACTAAAATATATGGAATAGAGTGAACTATTCGATTTTTTTTCATTAAACAGATGCTCACCGTCTTTTTTTCTCACTGTGAAATAATTAATTTTTTTTTTCAATTATTTTAGATTTTGTGCAGCATTTTACATTAATCGATTATTCTCATAAACAAATAATTGGTGATATAAAAGCGCTTGAATTATGTTTACATTGTAATTTTTCAAATGATAAAATTAAAGAAATAATTGAAGAAAACATTCATTCTATTAAACAAAAACTAGCATCATCAATAATCAATGATGATGGCATTACCAGTGAAAATGATGTACAAGACACTGGATCAACAAGTAATGACGATGATAACATCAGTACACCAATAAAAAAGCGTCGCTTAGATGATAATGCCGATGGTACAACATCAGTAATAGAATGTTTATTTAAACCAATCAATAATTCATCATCAATAATAGAAAATACCGATTTAAAACGAAAAGCGATTACAGATGCATTACAAGTGTTAGAAACATTTCTTGCACAATTATCTGTCGTAAAACAATCACCAATAATTTCCCCAACCGTTTAGTTTGAATACAAATAGTAGTAGAACGAACTTTCTTTGTGTTGTTGTTGTTGGTTTTTTGTTATTTATTGAGACAACGCTCTTCTTTTTATCACTCATTTGTATGTTTCTATATATATCTTTCTCTATTGATATGTTCAATTCTATTTTGCGCACGAAACGATTTAACTTTGTTGCTCTGTGTATGTTTTGAGCTGCATGCCTGCTTTTTTAAAAAAAAGAAACTAAACAAGAAATGTCAGACAATATAACGCGTGTGCGTTCTTCTCTTTTTTCTTGTTGTTGTTGTTGTTATTATTATTATTCTGTTTGTTTTTGTGCTTTTTCTTTTTGTTCTTTGTACGAAACAAATATTTTAATGCAAACAGATAAAAAGCCTGGAAATTAATGGAAAAATGTAAACGTCTATTATAATTGAAATAAGCTATTTGTGAGTGTTTTATAGATTTTATCAAATGACAAACGATTAGTTGTTTTCAATCGAAACTATCATTCACCTACATTAACACTTTATGGTGATCGTTTCCTACAAGATTTTTCAAATTTAGTGGAATGAACAATTATTTTTCATTGCTGCATTTCAATTTGTTCGTATCTACTACTTAGCTACGATATATTAGCATCAGTCTTGAGAATCTAAAATATGTTTGTTTGGTCATACCAAAATAATTATATATTTGAACACTTTGGTGGCGAATGTGTGGTTTATCTGTCCTCTTCAAGGACATACATGTTTAAGAGTAAAGAAAATCTCATACTATAAGATTTATACGATAAAATACACCAACAAAGACGTATATTGAAGATGAATGGTGATAGTTACAGTATAGAATGTAAACAGTGTGATTCGCTATCGGACTTGTTGAATTATCGTAATTTGAAAAAAAAATTGTTGCTAATTTTCATATGGAAACGAGTTGTTTCTTTTGTTCGATGCTATGATAAGACGATGAATTTCGACGGGGGAAAAAAATGTGAAGTACATTAGTATTGCAGAATACTGGGTCATCTTGGATAATTCGGAGTCATACAGGTTACGAATATTCTTACGTTCAACAAAAAAAACTACTCATTTTTCATTTTATTCCAGATTATTTTTATTCTAATTGGAAAAATGGAGTCTAAAAATTCTGTAAAAAGTATGTATTTGTAGTAAGATGCTTTGTTTATTTGTAGAGATTATATTCGTCTATTATTCAAACATTAATCATAAATTTGATATTGGCTGATAAAACAAGAAAAGTTTCAAGTTAGTGTTTCATCGTTCATTTATTTAATTAGCAAAACTAATAATAAAACTATGTACAAATTATCTAGCAGAACATCAAAAGGAATGTATGTGTTTGATTGCTGTTTTGTTACATTCTATTCAATTACTATCGTTTTTCGTTACAATTTTCAATATATTATTGAATTTATATTAAATTGTTAAAGGGCGTCCTGTGATCAAAGCAATATTAGAATTAAATAACAGAGATACTCAAACTACGATACAAATATTTAGATTTTGATTCCTACCATTTTACTTTCATTTTTCTGCTACTTGAAGACAATAGTCTCAAACAGCTACAGTAACAAGTAATTAGTAATCCGAAGGAAACATTACCTATGAGAAAAATCTAGATACATTTCGTGTGCAGTCGGGCGATACACGACTAGCTGTCATCTAGATTACTAGCTGGAAAAGTGACTTTTAACTAGATGCGTCTGCATGTGCAACTAGCGATAGTTAAATTGATCGATTATCGGTCGATAAATTGATAGTTACAACTAGGAGAAATCTAGTAATCACCCGATTACTAGATTTCCACTGTCGTTACAAAATAGTTGCAATCGAGTAAAAATCTAGTAATCTAGATGAATTGGGCAATACTAGATTTTTCTTTTGTCGCTTGGGATGATAAGTTGTAAGCAGATTCGTTTATCGATAATGAAATGTATCGTTCATTCCAGATGTGTTAGTAGAAAGTAGACAATATGATCCAAATCTTGTTTATGCATTAATCAACTATGATTGTGAACTGAAGTATAATTGAGAAGTAAAGAATTGAAAGTAAGTGAATGACAAATATGTGTATGTGTTAATTTTTTTATTCTTCTTTTTTTTAGCAATGTTTTTGTTCAAATAAACAGTTATGCTGTTTATTTCTTTGTATAAACAAACTTACTAATAAAAAATTTACTAATACTTGCAATTTTTTCCAAAGCATTCAAAGTTTTTAGAAAACAAACTGTTGATTGATCATTTGTACGTTAGCGAGGTAAGTGAGACAGATGTAAGGTGTTTTATTGTGATACGTCTATTAAATTATATAACATCATCAGCAGTATCATCGATTACTGTCAGATATTTTTGGCTATTCGTGTTATACTTTAACACATTGACATAGATCACCGCCATTATGACATCAATATGTTTTATTTATTGAACATTGACAATAAATTATAACATATCCCGTCTTTTTTAGGAAATGAACTTTATTGTTTCATTACTGTATGATAAAATTTTGTTTTCTATAATATTCATTATTTTTTGTGTTTATTTTTAAATAAAAATATTTTAACATTAGAGTACTTTCTATAGAAAATGAAATTCATTCTTTAACCATTACGTGCCATTTATTTGCTAATTATATCAGTTTTCTTAATGCTTCTTATTCGAAAAGATTTTCTGCGGTCCATGGTCTATTTTATTTTCAGATAATATGTCGTCTATGAGAAGACCAGGCTTTGGCACTGGTGGTGGTGAAGAAGATGATAAGGACGATGATTTTGTTAAAATTGGTACACCATTTGATCCCACAGCACCGGCAACTAGTACATCGATTGTAGCAACATTAGGTCTAGTTCAATTAACTTTTGATTTATCATGCTTCTGTTTATATATAAAATGCTTATTTTAGGACGGAAAGCATCAAGATTAGTCGATCTGAGTGCATCGACAATGGGTTACGATGGAAAACGTTTTCATGGAGCATTTACGGGTGGATTTTCAGCTGGTTTTTATAATTCTGTTGGATCTGTCGAAGGTAATTGACATAAATCATGATTAACCTTCTATTTATTGTTTATTGCCTTCAAAGGATGGCGGCCAAGTGAATTTGTATCATCAAGAACAAGTCGTGCCGAGAAGCGTTCATTTGATCCGGAGCATTTTATGGACGAAGGCGTATGCTTTTTTTTATAACCTTTTTTTAATTTGTATTTGAAAATCTTATCTACTTTTAGGATTTTGGTGAACATGGAATCAATCCAAAACAAATTAAAGTTCGAAATACATTCGAACAGAATAGCTCATCGTCAGCAGGTCCTACTAAAACTTCAGTATCAACAAATAATGATATTCTACGTGATATGATTAAAATTAAAACGTATGTAATCGAATAGAGTATAAAATAATTCATTTCGGATATATTTATTTTCAGTGCATCGATTGGAAAGAAAATTTTGATGACTATGGGTTGGAAACCAGGACAGGGCGTTGGCGCTCATATGAAACGAAAACATCGTCGAAAATTAAAAACATCATTAATACAACAACAAAATCCAATGAATGGTGTCAAGATTTATGGCGTTGCACTACCGCCAACACTTTCGTTTTTTGGAGAGGAGAACGACGAAGAGGATGAAGAAAATGACAGTGTAAGTCAGAAAAGGAGATGATTAAACTTGTTATTTATATTATATTTTCGTTTTAGTATGCAAATATTCCACTGCCGCCATTGGACTACGAAATTCATTTTCAACCAGCACAGAAAAATGAACATCATGGTATTGGGTATAAACCACTGGAATCATTGAATCTATTTGGACATGATAATTTATTTGTACAGCCATCAGTTGAAAAACAAATTACTAATGTTAAAATAAGAGGACAGGTAAAGTCTATCGTACGTTTGCCATAAAAGAGAAAATGACGTGTTCTTTCTTTTTTTTGCAAGGCATTTGGTGTTGGAACTGAAGAAGACGAAGATGACAAAGATTTGTATGCTCAAGATGATTTAAAACAGTACGACTATGAACTAACATCGTTGAATTCATCTGACGATATTCTACGTAAAACAACGGAAAAAAATAATTTTACATTAAAGTTTATTCGTTATCAGACTCCTTTAAAACCTATTGTATATTCACCACCCGAATTACCAAAAGATTTCAATCCAGTACATCGTTTTAAATCATTATCAATATCAGAACAGTCTACTCCTACCCCTAATAAACTTGATCCACATGTTCGTGGATTATTACTGGGTGATTTATCGTTTCTCTCACAACCACCTCCAGTAGTGCCATCAAAGCCTACTAGTGCTGCACCATTAGAATGGGATGTTGAAAAGGATCGTTCAGTAAATAATAAAGAACAAGAAACTAGTGCAAAATCAAATTTTTTGAATGCCGTTAAAGATCGTTTTACATCATCATCGACACAAGAACATTTTACAAAAGAACAGTCGAGCAATGCAGCCATGGAGGTATACTATACTTGAGATATTTTTCAAGTTTTTCTTTAGTGACAATTTTTTGTCTTTTTAGGCTGATTTAAAGAAGGCATCATCATTGAAACTATACGGTGATTTGACGCGTTCATGTATCGACTGGAAACCGAATCCATTAGTTTGTAAACGATGGAATATTCCAAATCCATATCCAGAGTCAGTAAGATTAAAGGAGATATACGTGAGATGACCTAGTTTGTTTCTATTCTTAGTTCATCGTATGACGAATCAACCGTTTCAAAAAAAGCAAGGCGTCAGTTGTGTTCCAATTTATTTGAACATTTATTTGAACCGAGTTCAAATCCAACTGAACAAGCACAGCTCAATGAACAACCGTTGCCAACATCTTATACACAAGAAGCAATACCGCCAAAATCAACAGGACCACCACCGTTGCCATTTGCACCAATTGAACCATTTGGCCAGGTAATTTCACTATTTTCTCGTTTTTTTCATATTATAGTACTATTATCTTCCTTAGGAAAAACAAGAGCGTCCACCACTAGACTTTTTTAAAGCTGTATTTGGTACTGACGATGATATTGAACAAGAAGATACGGAGGAAGAAGAGAAGAACGATGAATCAATTCCAATACCATTACCTATTACCACTAGTTCAATTTCATTCGATAGTGCAAAACAGACGGATAATCAATTCGAAAGTAGTTCGTCAGATGATTCAGATATTATCGAAGTGACAACATCAAGTACGACTAATTTTTTTAAGAATGACAGTTTTATTTTACTTCTTTTTATTTAGAACAAGATCCCTCAATCTCAACGTATTATGGACCCGTCTTGCCTTCACAAACATCCACAAAACAGGGTGAAAACACTATTCCTCTGACGAAACTAGATAATAACGAATTGAGTAAGTTACAGATCTTATTTGTGGTAAGAGTCTAACAGTGAAATATTTTTAGTTTTGACAAAATTGTTAAATGCAAGTGCGAAATTTGAAGAAAAAAGGCATAAAAAAAAGAAGAAACATAAAAAAGTAAGTTGACTATTCCTGTCAATTTTATCATCACTACCACTAACGTGTAATTATATTTCTTTAATTTTAGGCTAAAAAACATAAACATAAAAGGAATGAAAAGTGAACTGAAAAATGTTTGATGCAATTTGTTTGTAAATTATTTTGGATCTCGTTTGAATTTTTTTGTTTTTCGTATAAATGTCTTGTTTTATAATGAATCAAATTGAGACATGTATTTTGTGTACATCGATCGTCACTGTCGAGCTCTCATCAGCCCTCCATCGAGAAACCGATAGAATGACGGTTTCATTTATATATGTGCGATTGATTGATTTTTTTCGCTATTAACGTAAAAGATGAGTAGTTAATAAATTCATTTTGTTCACCATGAATATAAGAAATTCATAGTGCTAGTGGATAGGTTCTAGTTGAGACGCAGGACAGAAGCTATCTCATGAAAGTGATTGATATCTCTCAAAGATATAGTGAGTGGTATGATGATCGCTGTCCATAGGAAAAAAAGACAGGTTTTATGTTGAAATGTGTTTTTTCAAGAAAATCTAGGATCGATAGTCGATAGCGTTTTTTTATCTGTTTCGGAATCATACGCTAAGTACAAACGTATCAAAGTATAAAAACATATCTGATTCCCTTTTACTGTGTTCAGATTTGCCCACTTCTTGTCATTCTCTCTCTTCCTATTGGTTCTATAAGGTCATTTAAATCTAAAACGATCTATATGTAAAAGCCTCTTTAAAAGTTTAACTTACTTTTAGTGCTTATCATATTCTTAGCGGCCTACAGTAGTTGCCTTAGTGAGATACAATATAGCAATACAATATAGCTCAAAGCTTCGTATTTCAGAGATGGGCGAGTACGAGTGTACACTCGTACTCGAGTACAAAATTCCTAGTACTCATACTCGTACTCGGGACTTTTGTGGAACTCCCTCACTATCTTCGAAGAAAAGGGAGTAACAGTTTTATACCCTAAAAGCTGGTTTTTAGGATGAATGAATAAATGAATTTATTTTTGTAAGGAACACAAAGAGATTACAAGAAAGCTAGAGCTTGTTTGAATGTAACACCAGATCGAATAAAATCTCACACACGCACACACACATAGCAAACATTTAGACAGTAAAAAGACGTTGTTTTAATACAGTTAAAAATGCTCTTAGCGTATTCTGATGAACAACAGTACAAGGTAATTTGTTCCAGTCCTCTATAGTTTTCGGCACAAAAGAACCGGAAGCAGATTTTAAGGTGAAGTTCTTGCGCTGGACCCGTTTGTTATGTGAGTTTCTCTCAGTTTGACGGGTGGATAGACGACTAGTAAGACTGCTATGAGAAAGAGCACTGCAACCATGGTAAAGTTTATAGAAATAAACTAAACGTG
>CAJNOQ010003275.1:0-20815 GCA_905250885.1 Didymodactylos carnosus | reverse complement strand
CAATTTTGATCTGTTTTGGATGCTTATATTTCTGTCACATATAACACTAAATTTTCTTCAAATCAAGTTACAATTATTTCCTTGCGGAAAAAAGTGTAAAACAGCTCCAGTTACACGATGTAAAGATGGTCTTGATGATCTATAAACGATCCGTTAATAACCTGTTCAGTCACTACCAGTTTATTAAACCATTTTAACGATTTTTCACGTACATCAACGTCAAAACTTAACACTGATCTGATCAGAGGAAGGGACATTTAAAGCTGAAACTTGTAGTGTAAATGTTGTAAAGTATGGAAATTGATTTCGTTTTAGCTTATCTTGATCAGAGGCTATCGGAGCTGGACGGGATTAGTTCCGTCCATCTCTATCGATAACGTATTTGAGTGCATTTTCATTATCAAAATTGCTCAAAAGAACTTTGATCAATTGGATTGCTCTCTTCTCAGCTTCCCGATAGTCGCTAACCTTTACACCCAAAGTTTCAGCTTTAAATGTAACTTCCTCCAATCACTGTCAAGTGTTGACGTTAGTACGAAAGCTCATTAAAATGGTTTAGAAAGTTGAAACTGGTATTTACTAAAACAAAACTACGCCTGCCGGTAGCAACGGTTTTTACCGTTTCATTGAGACATTGCTATTCTGTACGGAATAGTGAGATTTGAGAAATATAAATGCTTATTTTCCCAGTGAAAATAGGTCTCAATTTATTCCAGACATTAGACCAGGTGTAGCCTTCATCAATGAAACAGATTAAAAATGTTTCAGACTAACATGATTAAGAACAAATAAAATATATAAGACTCATAGATATGAATCCCTTTAATATGTGTTTAATAAATTGAACTTTATTTACATTACGGAAATAAGCATTTATATCTCTCAAATTTATATTGTTTTCAGTGAATATTTAACTAAGCACGAGATGAAAAAATGAAATCATACCGTATCTCGTGGTATCATCTCTAGCAGCATAATAATATTAATGTTATGGTCGTAAATTAGTCTCCAAAAATCGACAACTGTTGTTGGTAATGGATATTGTGTCACAATATAGACAGGTGCTTGCCTGTATGCCTAAATGGAAAAAGAGGTAAATACGATGATACCATAAAAGTTCAAAAAAAACCTTACATTAACATAAACAGCATTTATATAATCTGTACATTTATCGATTTGTGTCATCAAATAAGGACGGCCCGAATCACCTACGCAACATTTTTAATTATTATTATGAATGAGAAATCAATTTTTCTCACTTACATGCTAATATTGTATCCAAACGATTTTTACTAATATTAATAGGATCTAATGCGCTTTGATAATTTAATTCGATTGTTGATTGAAACTGTTCCAGAAGCTGAATAAATTTCGAAGATAGAGAATAAATATATTGAATACCTCTAATATTTAACTTACTCTATACTGCGCTTTAGTATCTATTTTAAACTTTTTTTTAAAAAAGTCTATTGGTATATTCGTATCTGATGTCCAAATGCCTTCGATTAACGCTCGATATAAAAATACATATTGATCAACTGTTTGAATCATATATACACGCTTTTGTCTCATTAAATACGTAAATTCTAGTACATCAATGGTATCTTGTTCTAGCGACATTTCAAGTAACGAATCTAATCCAATAAACGTTCCTGTTCTACCGATACCCGCACTAGAAAAAGAAAGAGAAGAAAATAGAGTGTAATTTTCAATATACACATCAATTATTTACCTGCAGTGTACTAAAATGGGATCAATTGGTTTCTCTGAGTAATCTTCTCGAAACCGCTGTCTAAAATCAAGTATAACCGTCGTTAGAGACAGAACTCCATGATCTGGCCAGGATACAAAATGATATTGTTTAAATGTTACAATGTTGGATGGCTAAAAATGATAGTTTATGATAATAGTTTTTATTGAGTAGGAATAAAACATACATCATGTTGCATATAAATGGATAATCGTCGAATTACATAATCAGCATATTTATCTTCTGATTCCAATTTAATACGCAAATCATTCACCTTTTTTTCACCATCATCGGGCCAATACTGTGCACATTTATTCTAGATATAAAATTATACTAAATAATATATAAAATTTAAAATTTTGTTAAAAGTAACCTTACCTTACCTTCTTCGAACAATCTTGTTGCCATAATAACGTACTCTATACGTAATTGCCATATCATACGTAAAAAGTCGTACATTGTATGCTCAGTTGGACCTGAAGAATAGAAAAGTTTAGATTGTAAAAAATTATAGATAATATTAGATAAAAGTAAAGTATAACTTTATACTTTTATTTTTGAAATATTTAAATAAAATTTTAATAATACTAGTAACTATAAATATGACTGAAACGGTATGCACTCACCTTGAGCAGCAATGTACATTTTTTGTGTTTTGTAACCATCGATATAACAAGCATTAATATAATCACTGGATGAATCATTTCCCACTGGTTTCAATATAACTCTTGAATGATCGTCTAAAAAAAAATAGATTAAAAATAAACTAAAATGTATATAAATATTAAAATTAATATTACTCTAATTACATACATGCTTCGATTGCTGTAAATCGATTTTTTAATTTATTTTCTGGTTTAAGTGCAACAGTACGAGGATAAAGAATTTCTGTTGGTAATTTCTAAAATAAAAATTTATATTAAATATATAACAAAAAAATTTTATCTATATTATTAAAACATACTTCATATTCTTCTCGAATACGTTGTTCAGGAAATTGTTTGATCCATGAACGTATTTCATTTACTTTAATTGGATATTGAAATGGAGATTTACTGGTCGTTGTACAAATTCCATCTGTCACTGTTTTACCTAAAATATAGAAATATTAAATGATATTTAAAAAACAGAAATGTTATTTGAATTTATTTGACACGCTCACTCATCATTAACAATATACTTTGAGAAAGAAAATTATCGTTCTTTATCAATTGGTTCAACAGCATTTTAAAAAATATTGATATTATCACTATCTTATTTTCTCATTATATTTGTACGATATTATAATATCGTACAAATTACATCCACTGTAGGAAAAAAAATAGAAAAGAAGTAGGACTATAAGTAATTTAATTACCTTTCAGTTTTCTACTTGATTTCTCAGATGCTGCTGTTTCCTTTATTTCTTTCGACGCTTTTACGTTTTTGATTACATCTGTCCGTCTCTGTTGAGGAAAAGATTGTATCTCCGATGTCGAACTAGTCGCTTCCTTTGAAATCACTCCTGCTTTTTCTTTATCAGTTAGTGATTTTTCTTTTGTAGCTGTTTGTTTCTGATCATTGTTTCTAGACTGATCCAAATAAACTACATCACTTTGTAAATGAAAATTAGCTGGTCGATGGGCAGTACTTCTAGGAGTAGTACTTATTATTTTTGATTTATTATTATTATTATTATTCATAACTGAAGATATTTTGATGTTTATTACTGAGAAAGAGCGAGCACAAAAATAGACGATAAAATATTATAACTACAATCAAGTATTTTCTTTTTAATGATGACGTGTATTATTATAAGCGTGTACAAATATATATATATGGAAAGAAGATCGAAAAAGATACACATAGATTCATGGACATACGTAGGTATAGACGACGATTATAATACCTTTTTTTTCATTCTTCTAGGAGTATAATGTTGTATATGCACACATATACAAAAACGTTAAGTTAATGTTACACAGGATAAAGAAATAAAAATATGTATTACATTAAAACGATTAGGATTTGATTATTTACAAAGAATAATAATAATTTCTTTAGTATTCGTTGATAGTTTAAAATCTGATTTTTTAATTACAATGCAGAACAACAACAACAACAACAACAACAACAATAAATGATGAAAAACATATAATTGATAATGATACGCGCCGGAGCTTTACATTATGCTAAAAATAATTTCTCTACGTTACAATCAACTTCTATCTATTAGACAACAATCTCAAACGATTTAATGAAGGCATAATGATAGTCAGTTGACTAAAAATTATAATGAAACGTTTTATGACATATGTCATTAAAGTGTAAACAATATCTATCATCCACCAACGTACTAAAGAAAAATATCATAACTCATTTAGTCTTAATAGACGTCAAACGTCGAGTGTCATTAGCTTAATGTGTCATTTCTTTATCATCAAGGTTTTATTTTAATTCTAAGTAGATTATAAATCCAAATATAAAATATAGCAAATATAACATTTACAGATACAAGACATATTTCTATGTACCATTTTATTGTCTAAAACTACGAAAGATTCTGTTCGAATTTATTTTCCTCTTTTTTTTCTAAATAATTTAATCCACAAAAAAATATATTTCTACTAAATAATCGAGTTCTGTGATGGAGTTATTAAAGAATGAATAGTAATCTTTTCGTATAGTACAACATTAATATTCTATCAATAATTTTTTTCCTGTTTACTTTCATTGAAATAATTCAAGTCGAAGAATATTAAAAATATTTTTCTGTTTCTTTGACTCACACTTACACGTGAGACTGTGATGTTTTCTGTGTCAATAATGATTTGTTTTTTAATCAAAAAATCAAAGATCAAATGACAAAATGAAAAACGATCATACATGATAAATTCGAATATTTTTGTGAGAAAATGTTGAGATTAAAAATGACTGAAACCTTCGGATTGAAATTGAATCAATTGAATTTTAGTTACAGACACTGATATTGTCAATACAAAGATTTTTTCGAACAACACAATGTCTTTATTAATCTAAGGACTTGTTGAAAAGAAAAAATGTATAAGCCGTTTATATTTACAACAATGTACTCATCAAAGAGATTACAATATAGTTTGAACAAATAGAATATTTATATTCACTAATTACAATAGATCAAAATACCTTTCATAGTTTAAACAACAAAATCAATCGTTTTTTCTTTTTTTTTGTTCATATAAAAAGTGATTATGTGTTTAGTAAGGAATGTCAAACATAGTAGAAAAAGAAAGTCAATTATGACTCCGATATTAATTTTGATCTATAGTCACGGCGATGATTAATTTGTACAGAAAACCAAGTATTGTGCCCACTCCTATACACTGAAATTTTCTTAAGGAAGATCACCTCCGAGAAAAACGTCTACATATCAGAATTGACTTGGATAGAAATTTCAAGAGTTATAGTTTCTCAGATGAAAAATATCCTCATATTTATTTTAATATGAAAATCTACACGTTTCTCTATAAATAGTTCAAGACAATTTTTGAATTTTGCCTTCATAACTGATTCGCACACGGTTCAATTCAAAGCTAAGACAAATGCCTTTTTTTTCGTGTCAACAGAATGAAGTTTTCCCAACAAACGATTACACTGCGCCGTTTCTGAAAAAACATCTGCCTTGTAGAGGACACTAGCACCAAAACTGCTAATGAGAAAAGATAGTGTAATCCACTGGTGCATTCTAGGACTTCTAGAAAAACGGTCACAATTTCCAAACATAAGATCGCACAGACTTCGAGAGAAGGGGTTGATTTACAAATTTATATGTTTCAAAAAAGAACGAATGAATGCAATATACAGTGGGACTAACGGTCTAGACAAATTTTTTTTGATAAAACTGAAGAATCTTATCAGTTTCTTATATAAGTTTGTATAAGATTTCCCATCGACAGTCGTAAGTGTCTTATAAGATTTTCATAAGAGGTTCGTAAGAAATTCATAAGAAGTACCAAAAATGCTTATGTTATTCTTATTTACTAGAAGACAGCTTATGAGTTCGTTTTGGTGATTTCTGTTATGGTTAAGTTGCTTCTATTGGCTGGAAAACTTCATAAGAATTTTTGGTACTTCTTATGAATTTCTTACGAACCTCTTATGAAAATCTTATAAGACACTTACGACTGTCGATGGAAAATCTTATACAAACTTATATAAGAAACTGATAAGATTCCGATAAGAATCTTGTAAGACATTGGTAAGGGACTTAAACGTTTCTGGTAAGATTCCTATATAAGATGACTAGGGCAGTTATTTTTAAATATTCTGTTTGTTAGTACTTTGCGGAATTCCATAAAACCTTATAGAAAAACAATTTTAGGATCCACAACAATGTGAACTTTAAAAGAGGATACTTCAGACTATCTATCTATGTAAAAAATCTTAAAATCAATCTTTGATCAAGAAATCAACTTTCTGAAGGGGAGCGTTCTTAATTAATTCGTCATTTGTTTGCCCAAGATTAAGGAAAAAGCTCGACTCTCTCCATACAGTTTTTGCTGTTTTTAAGAAATCTGCTAAATAAAGCGTTTCCAATCGAAGGTTTTCAAACTTTTTTCGAATAAAAAACATACCTCCTATTTGCTCGATTATCTGTTGTTCGGATGAAGACTTTTGTTGTTGATATTGCTGCACTGGTCGATAACGTTCTTTTCTCTTTGGAACAATAATTTTTTTAAGACGCTTCCATAACGGGATTTTTGATGAATTTTTTTCATCGTTCTTTAGCTTAGATGTATTATTGTTGCTAATATTAGAGTCTTGTATATTATGTTCAGTTGTTGTATTACTATTGAGAGTTTTTGTTAAAAGTGAGTTATTCATATTTGTTAATACGGGTGGTGGTGATTCTGAACGATATCGCTGCTGCATTATACTTTCGTTGTTACTGGAATGATTGCGGCTAGTGATGCCGTTATTTGGATGTTGATTATGACAGGAAAGATCTCCGTGTGATTTTGCTGCTTGCATTGTATATTTTCGATTGAGTGGTACATAATAATTTGAATCTTCGTGAAATGAATATGTGCGACTATCATCATTCGAACGACGAACGCTAGAATTAGTTACACTATTGTTCAATAAAGGAGGTGTTAAATGATAGGAGTGTGGTGTTTTATCGCTGTTCATCGTTAATGTTGTTGTCTGACCTATAATAGAAATAAGTGTCGACAAACAATATGGTTATCTAGTAATGAGGTTTTTACCGTATAAGTCGGAATACCGCTGATGTTTTATAACTGATGTAGCAGGTAACGAGGCTGTTGTTTTTGAATGTCGATTCGGATTATGTGGTCGGACAACGATGTCCACTGGATATTGATGAGGCTGATATGAATTATTATTGTTATTGTTCGAATTTTCGTTCACTTCTTCTTTGTCAAATGTTCTTATTTCGGTAGTTATTGCGTCTTGTTTTCGTTGCACGTGATTTGTTGTGTGTAGTACTGATGAATGTTGCCGAGATAGTGAGGAAGATTCAGACGGAAATATAACTGGTTCCGCTTTTACGGTATATTTCAATTGCCTCTGCTCAACATATGGTTTGTCATCATCTTCCTCTATGGACGGTGGTGGTGGTGGTGGTCTTCTTTTAGAGACAAATTGTTGTTGTTGCTCATTGAATGAACTGTCTTGTAGTTGTTCTCCTCTTTTTGATACATGATGATGATGAAGAATAGGGACAGGTGTGGGAGAAGAACGCGAAGACAATGTGGTGATTTTTCTCGTTTTTCCTTCCATCTTTTTTTTGTATATATTTTATTTTTTTCAGTATTGTCGCCTATACTTGTTCACAACAATCGGACGACGTTTCTAGCATGTACAATAACCGTTGAAACGTATGCATAATGATTAGTGGTTCTTCTTATACGAGAACATTTATTTGTCTCGTGATTTGCTTGACACAGCAGAAGAAGAAGAAAAAAAGAGAAAAAGTTCAATACATAGACATATATATAGAAGAATTTGTGAAAAAAATGAGAAAAAATTTGTCTAGTTGTTTAGAATAAAAAAACCCATATCATTTACAGAAAGTTTAGATTGAAAATTATCTGCTATCATTTTAAAAACCATTAAATACAAACCACTCGTCATGTTTGTTTACTTTATGCTGTTATCATTTCACTTCATTTTTTCGATTTTCATAATGATAGTAACACATAAAGTCATTCACCAAATTTGCTTCTTTTTCTCCCTTTCTCTTACTCGCTTTACAAACATTTCATTTCATTTCTTTTTCTTTTTTTGGTTATTTTTTTCTGTTCCTCTTACATTGATTCTCTTGCGTATAGCCTTGAACTCAATATGAAAATGTAAAGATAGCAATACATAGACGAAGTTTTTGATATTTTTTAATATATAATTCAATGTACAGCTAGTCAATTCGTTTTCTATTAGCGGGCGATTCCAGCAAAACATTCTACTCGTTAAACCTACCGTTAAACTGAGTATAAAAAACACAGTACATTCTTTACAGGTTTGTCATCTTATGGTCAACATACATCAAATCACTTTCGTAGTTAGATTGCTAAATTTAAACTCTGAATAGTTGTTTTGTTTAGTATAAGTGAGTAATGGATTTGTTTGACACACCATTTTTTAGTACAATAGAAGAGCGTGGTTATGTATTGAAATTAGTTCTGTTTACTTACCTGTAAAATGAGATTAGAATCCCACTTCTCGAATGATTGCAATCGACCACTATGGAAGTCTCTTCCTTCCTCCATATTTATTTTCAAGCATGAAGAACTTATTTTAGTGCGACTGATGTAAAGAATGATAATGTAGAACGAAGTGTAGATCGCTATAACAGAGAAAATTTGTTTTGCAAACATCATTGTATGTATCCACACGCATAACGCATTTCCTGATCCCTGAAAATATTAATAAGGTTATCTGTCGACATCCCGTGGAAAAGTTCCGTTACAAAATCCATCGGATTTTGTAAAAAATCTACAATATATTTTTTAACGTTAACAAGAGAAACCTAATACATGTCATCATTCTGGTAGTCTTTGACTAGACGCAGAACTGTCGTGACCAGCGGAGAGTTCTAGGGATGACGCCCCATTGGCCATGACAGTTCTGCATCTAGCCCCAGTAATTGAAAAATTGTTGCTTTTTTCCATCAAAAAAGAGAAAGCAAAAGGCTTTCAAAGTACCTATGCAACTGTTTTGGAATTGATTCATATCTATTGAAAAAAATCTGAACGTTGCGTAGCTAGACGTCAACAGCCAAGTTGACTAATATAGCCATGGAAAGTAACAAAGCGGTGAATCGCAGACTTTATGAGGAAAGCCCAAAATTCTCTTGACTTCCAAAAAAATATTATTAATTGAAAATTTTTTGACTCGGGAGCAACGACACAGAAATTCGCCGAAGGCGCTACTTGACAGCTGTATTTTTGTAACGTAGTGTGGCACCCTCAGCGGATTTCTCTGTAACAACTCTTTTTCAAATAAAATCTTTAATCTTTTCAGACTGAATTTCGAAATTTCATCTATTGAATTCCAGTCTGGCTTAGTGAAGTTTGTGGTACATTGATATCACTATAGCACACTGAAACGTCAATCCACAGCCCATAGGTTCTACTTAAAAAGTTCCGTGAAAAGCAGGAACCCGTACAGACTTGTTGATGACTCTCTAAGCGTTTGCTATTTTTCATGTAGTCTCACTGGGCTTCATCGAGCATTCTCTACTAAGTCTTGATTAAATTTATTTTCAACATCAAGTTCATTTCATAATGATTCATTCTGGTGCATTTCTATGCTTTCACTGTCTTTCATTTCTGTACTGTTCACAAATGTATCAGATCAAATACCAGTTGTTTTCTTTTTTAATTTTCTGGAGTGAGATTGCACAACCGATTTTTCGTCTATTTTTGTTTTTATTACTGTACACGAAAGAAAAAGTTTCTTCTCCACATCATGTTCTATATTACCTAAAGCTCATTATCAAGTCGTTTAGTATTCAAATGTGAATATTTGTTACGCATAAAAAAAAGAAAACAATTTTGTTACAAATTATTTTTAAAACATCAGCAGGAGAGCAAGATAAATATTACTTGATAGTAGGTAGAGAGATACCAGGCCTGCAGTCCTCACTTTTTTCAGAGAGGCACAGTCTACATATATGCAAATAAATAATATCAGAACATAAACAGTAAAAGAGAATAATAGACCGTTGCTCTCGAATTTCAATTTAAAATCCGACCAATAACAGATAATAAATAAAAAAAATACAACTTAGTTTTCATGCAACATGAAACAAAGTTTGAGTATTTACTCTACTCATAGATGTTTTCATAGTAAATGTCAAATTCAAAAGTTAAAAATAGACGAATTGCAATGTAAAGATCACATCTTGCAATTGGTAGTAGACTTATTATCAGCAAGATTAAAATATTCCTCAGTTCGCATAAAATACATAGTATTAAAAGATGGCTTTAGTTTACATCAACCACGAAAAATAAAGAGAGCTACAGGCCAGAGTGTTGTAAACAGATACTCTCTTACGAAAAAAATTTGTATACAGTCATAAATCAAGATATTAATCTTGAGGCATCAGTCACAATATTTTCTAATTAGTTATTCTGTTTATTAGCATCATCTATTTTGTTATGTCATAGTGACAGGAAATAGGTGACGGTACTAGGATTTTTGAATTTTTTTTGTGGTATTTCCGGAAACGTCCGAGTTGCAAATATCCTTTAACGATATAAATCTATAATTGTTGAACACTAGAGTAAGTACATGTTAAGAAAAAGCCTACATACTCCGATGACTGAAGCCAGCCGACGTGATTACATGTTTCTGAAAATGTGAGTTACTGGTATCCATATCCTACGTTGTTGCTATAAATAGTACATTTTGCACAGAAATCCTTTTGGTATCTGTTTAGTGGATGCCCCATAATCAAAAATTTATCATCTCTAAGTCAGCGTTTTTGAAAATTGATAGATTAAGAGAGATCAATATGGATTTCTACTACGTTTTAACAGAAAAAATATGATGACAAACTGTAGAAGTTCATCATGTTTAACTCTTTCCCACGGGTCGCGTAGTAGAACGTACCGTGCTCGCAGTTTGTTTCCCGCGTATCGTGTAGTAAAACGTACCTGATTTTCTGTAATTTTTTTTCTGTGATTTTTTCTGTACTCATAAAATATCGACAACCGAATAAGTAGAAAGCAAAGCAGTGAAGAAGACAATGTTTTTCTTTAGACAATATTTTTGCTATTGAAAAGCATATACAAGTACAATCTATGTATACTTGTATCATATGTAACACATTTTCAAGTGACATACTTCAAGCGACAGGTAGCAACATGGCTTCTACTAGTTGCCAATTTGTTAAAATAAATCTTCTGATTTCTAAGATTGTGTACCTAATTTTTATCCGTGGAAAAGGGTTAAAATTCTTATTAGGAATACTACTCTACACTTTTAATCAGCTGCTTCGCGACTCATTTATTTGTATAATCATAAAAAATACGTAAAAAACAAATTGATATCAACAAAAATAAAAAGCAAATGACTCAAAAATTCTCTTTTGGAAAAAATAAATTTGAGCAGATATATTCAAATAAATATTGTATAAAATGAGCAGACAACAGATAATACATCAAAAGGAAAAGAAAACAATTAATAAAACAAAGTTGAGATGTCTGTATATCTACACGGCTAATAATAAACAAACACCACCTAATACCCATTTTGCTGCTTTTTCTTTTGTTCGTAAATTAAATGTCCAAACAAATGTTGGACCACGCTGTTTTGTTTTGTAAACAGGACATTCATAAATATTTTTGGTTTCACGACGGTCGACTAAAATATCAGTGATCATAGATAACTTATTGACAACAGAAAAAAACTTTCACTTTTAAGAGAACTACTGTGTTGTTTAATAAATGATGTTCTACATCAGATGAGAAAGAAAAGAGCGTGTTTGGAAACATAAAGTTACCTGGTATTGCTTTGACAAAGACAACGGGCATCATTGGTGTTAGCTCTTTTAATCTTGCTTCACTCAATTGTCCAGTTTGTGTATCCCATCGTGCTCCTTCCATGTACAGACCGTGTACATAGGCACCTTCTCGTGGTGCACCACCTAATTCTTCTCTCGTTTTTTTTGTTACATCAACCGACAAACACATCTTATCTAATGGCCATTCATTTTTTCTTGCTGTTGTTTGCATAATAGCTGTTAAAAATGATTGAGGATTAAACAGACCACCTAGCCATACAGCGGCGGGTAATTGAAAATCACCCGTCCATAATTCTAATTCTTTAATACGCAATAATAAATCACTGTACCATAAAGAAAGACCAAACATTGATGGATAAGCAAGTTTTGTCCATGCAGCTGGTACATGCTCAAGAAATAGAGCATCCTGCAGCTGTTCCATATCAGCTGTTATTGTTAATTCACCCTAAAACGAAGCCAGACACTTTTTTTGCCTTAAACATGCCAATTGTACGATTTAGTTTAAAATTATTGACTACTGATATACCATACCTTTAATCCTAAATTGAGTTCTTTCAACGATCGTCTCATTTCTCGAGTTAATAAATTCATTCTTTCACATTCTTGCAATGCTACAACGGTATATGGAGTCTTTTCTTCAGCTTTAGCATATAATTCTCGGACAGGAAATTCATCGGGTAGTCTATCTAAGATTTCATCCAATTTCACTTTAATCTAAAAAATATGAAATTTTAGTAAAACAACTAAAAATATTTAAAATTAATTCATACCTTTTCTTCTCTTGTCATTGCTTGACCTTCACCTGCAGCGAGAGCACCTGCATCTCGTGGCTGCATTTCTAATACCGTTTTGAATAGATTTTCGGATGTTATTGTTAAAAAGTCAATTTCAGCATTTGGATGTAAACCGTACAAATATGGACTTTCCGGAGGTAAAAATTCATCAATATATTGATGATAGCCTTTATAATCTGTTGAAGGCGGAATTGGAAAACCGGGTGCCAAATAGAGTTCACCGTCAAACTAAAATAGAATGATCAATACACAAGACCAATTTCTTTCTGCCGCATTATTATAAACTTGTAACAATGCGCGACATCTATAGTATTCAGTTTGAAACTACGGCTCATTCTTTTTTTGACTTAGAAAGCGGGAGAGTGTTTCATAAAAATTCTTAAGTGCTCGACTTAACTAAGTCTAGACTTAAATCTTCGTTTTGTACACTTACGTCTTAATTTTATACACTTAAGTCTGATGTAAGTCTAGACTTAGTTAGGTGAAGCACTTAAGAATTTTTATGAAACACCCTCCGGGATCATAAGTTTTCCACACACTTACCATTGTGGGATTCATATACTCTTCAAGATAAGTTTTACATAATCGTCTATCCCAGTCATCTGTAATATGACCTCCGTACATAATTTCACCGAATAAATAACGTAAATCCTCCCCTTAAATAAAAATTGAAAAAAATTAAATATTTTTTTCAAGATATTCTTCGCGATCAATTATGTCATAATCTTTACTTACAAGGTACTTTTTGATTTGCTTCAAGATAGTTGTACAATACATTAACACTGATTGTTAAATCACCATTATTAAATGGATAATTACGATTCCAACCTTGAGCACCGAATTTACGTCTGAAAAAGAAAAAGAATATAATAATGACATCAATGGTAAAATTAGAAGAAAATAGTCTACCTTTCAGCAACAACTGCATGGAAATAACAGAGAGCAAATAGAATTGATTTAAATTCCGTTTCTTTTGCACACATTTCAAGCGTATCTTGATTGAATAAATCTAATGCTTTATGCAAATTAGCTTGCATACCTATGAAAAAACCCAAATCAAAACAAAAGCAGCTAGATAAATATTTAACTTTACCTGTTGGAGGTTCATTCGTACTAAACACAAATATAATGTGATAGAAAATATTTTATAAACAAATCGAAATAGAATACATACATTTTGACAGCCGACTCAAGAATACCTTGCGGAATACAATGGGCAGCTGGATCACCAGCTAAAGTACAATACACATCAATGGTTAAGATGTTTAGACACTTAATCTTACTAAGTCTTACCTGGTTCAGCTGACACAAACATTCTAAATTTTTCATGACTATTTTCTGCACATTGTTCCAATTTCTTTTCTAATTGTGGTAGCCATTTGGCAACTAAATGAATATTTTGTAACACGACCCAATGTCCTTCTTTTGATGCAATATCCATTGCTTCCTCCGCGATAACTTGTTGACCTAAATAAAAATATTGAATAACATAAGTGATATAAAAGTCTGTAGGTTCTTTTAATGCTGAAAGTCAAACGTTCTTTAGATGTGGATAAATTGTAAAGTGCAGTGCAGTGCATCTCTCCTTTTCCTGAAGAGGAAAAGCAACTTTTTTCCACAAAATGGGTCAAGTATTTTGTCGATAATCACGCTTGACTATACGGATGTCTCCAAGTTAGTTGAGACGCTCTGTTAACAACTAACCAAAAAAATTACGATACTGATTTTCAACCATCGTAATATTCGACCGGTTTCGTATTTTCTATAATTCTTTTTTCTGAAGAAAAAAAATGAAGTAACTTTTCGCGATTTAAGAAACTAACGTTGTTGGCTGAGATACAGGATCATTATGTGCCGTGGCTTTTTTGATTTATGAAAATATCCCTTGGTTATTGATCAATAATATTTTTCAAAACGTTCAGTTCAAAAAGAACTTTTTTTAAACAGTTATTTTTGATTCCCTAAACTCAATCTTCATAAAAAATTTTCAAGACCAATAAAAGAGAGTATTACATTATAAAACAGGAAGTTTGCAGTCCTCGAAATCGATTCCCGGACCCGAACCGAACTTGATTTTTGTCCCTAATATTGCTCAAGCTTAGATCCATCGACAGTCAACAATATATATTAGTTTTACGCTCGGTCGAAAATGATAAATGGGAACACTAGTCTTATGAACAACTCTTTTATTTATATTCTTTTCTTTGTATGTTTTGGTGTGATTCATCTGTGAAAGTTCTACTCACATAAATCACATATTCTGTTCAAATATGCTAACCTAAGGCTAACTCTAGGCAGTCTATTCAGAATGAAAAATTAAAAACTAAGGAAAAGGAAGTGTCAATTTTCATTGAATTGGATCGAATCGAACCGGATTCAGATTTTGAAAATATCAACCCAAATCGAATTCAATTTCTTGAGCCGTTCTGTACTTCGATCAAAATGCTGCTTCAACGCTTAATTATTTTTCACTGATGTGACTTCTATAAAACAAGAACAATGAATTGTACAAAAATACTCCTAGAAGGATTGTTTAAATATATTATTAAAATGCAATTATCTTAGAAATATTATCAATCCACTCTCTAACATTTTACTTTTGTCATTAACGGCTAAAAGAAGAGCATATATACCTTGTCCAAGTGATATATTATGAAATGTTTTCAAATTTGATGAAAATCCTAATTTTTTTCCTAATGCTTCCACATCTTTAATTGGATCCACACCAGGTGATAGAATGAAGAATACTGGCGTACTGGGTGTCGTTTCATCATAGGATTTTGTGAAAGGCACTGCACGATTTTCAACAAATTGTTTGCCAAGTTTTTCTTCAACGAATAAACTAGAGAAAAAAGAAAAATAATAGAATAGGTCTATAATAGATAGAATAATTTTATTGTTTCTGCTTATTACCTTAGGGCATAGAGCATTCTATCTGGTCTTAGTGCTCTCATCATACACAGTTTTTGTAACGGTGTTTTATTTTTCCATTCTTGTGGTAATTTTTCTTTTTCTGGCGCTTCCATTTCAACAAATTTTTTCCATCGTTTAGCTGAGCCTATAGAAGGAGTTAATCTTTCACATATGAGAATTTACATAAGCCGGTTTCAACAAACCTTCAATATCTCGATCGAGATTTGTAAATTCTGACATTTGTGATAAGGCTTTTATTCCGCCCTACGAATGGGAAACAATGTTCAATAGTGAAGAATGAATAAATACATGTTCAATTTTCTTACCCATGAGAAATCGTTTAAAAAGTCTACAGGTGATGTGACATTAGGTACAATCGGAAAACGTAAAAGAAAATCTAATTCTTTCATATCAATTTCTTTTTGAACAAGTAAGATCTGAAATAATTGAGTATTTTATTAATGAAGGATTTTTTTCTGTTGATATCGAAACATACCAGAAATGCCATTTGTGACGTAAATATGAGTTTATGTTTTTCGAATAGACCTCGTGTAGTATAAATAAATGTCGAATAGGTAATAGAATCGATTAAATTCAATACACGTTTTTTAACATCTTCATCTGGTTCAGCACGTTCGATAGCAGATGCAAATACAACTTTGAATGCTAAACACAGAAAAAACCAATCATTCAGTCTATGTTCAGAAGCGAAAAATATCCGAATCTGAACGCAAACTACTCGGTTGCTAGCGAACAATATTTTATTTTTTCAACCAGCCGAAGCTTTTTTTCTAATAGCTGATCCGGACTTGGAAATCTAACTGAAATTCTAAAATGATCGCTTTCGGCAAACTCAAAACGTCGGAATGGAACTCAATGAGCTGATTATGAATATCACTTTTGTTTTATAATATGATCTCGTTGCGAAATTAAAACTTTCTATAGAATCCATGTTGGATCACATAAAAGAGATCCTACTTTCCGCTAATAGTAAGAATAGGTAGATGAACATTATGAGACGAATTCTGAACTTATTTTTTCGGAAAAATTTTTAGCGGAAGTAGACTTTTTCTTCCTTCTGAACTTTATGTGCAAACTTTAATCTTTCATCTGTATGTAATCTATAAAAAACATTTTTACTGGGAGAATAAATATCCAGAAGACAAAGACAATTCTTTAAGGGCAGCAATATCAATTTTTGTTAAAAATATCGTTTTTTAAATAAGTACATGGTTTAATAGCCTGAAGTGCCTTCTTTCAAATGGACTAGGTTCTATGCCCTGAACTAGTTTTTTTTTGAGGATTTTTCAAGACGGTTTCTGGATACCCTATTGTACAAAAGAACGATTTTTTTATTTTTTGTGTTTTTTACAAATTTCACGTCGCAGTAGGTTTTTGACTATGCCGAATCCGATGTACATATGTCCGCGGGCGTATGTGCATCGGATTCAGTATGGTCGACAGGGATACATAAAGAAACTTTGTTTACTAGAATATTACGAAAAATTTCTTACTTAAGAAAAAAAAATATTTTCAGACATTTTGAAAATGTTCTTCGAAAAGACGAACATAGATTTGCTAATATTCCAAATGATAGTCTCGATGTCGATGTTTATCATCCACTAATGAAAAGTAAAATATGTTCACACCTCGCGCATTCTAAATGTCTGTCTGATTTCCAATATTTATCGTCCTGCTAGTTATTAGTTAACATACCTTTTAATGAAAACTGATACATTGGATTAATTCTATTTAAATCATTCATAATAAAATAGAGCAGACTAGCTCTGGCAGCAGCTGGTCGATACAATTCTCTAGCTTCATCAATTTTAATCGATGTTACTTTTGCTTCTTTGACTTTTTCTTCAATTTCAGTTGCAGTACGTTTTGTATTTTCTAAATTTTCCACCAATTCTGTATCTCCCAGAAAATTGCCTTCAGCTGATGACAAACGAGCCAAAAGAGAATCTTCTAATTTTTTCAATGTTATTTTAAATTCATTCTGCTGTTTCGTCAAATCTGATTTCAGTCGTTCTAAATCAGGACGTTCCTAAAATAAACAACAGATGTTTAAACACATTTTAGACAACAACGAAGAACAACACATACTTTAGCTACAACATCAGCTAATAATTGATCTTCTAAACCATCTTTAGTGACGGTAAAATTAATTAATGTTGTTTGAGCTTGCATTTCGGGTTTATAGTGTGGATTAGCTAATTTTGTTTGTAATATGAGACGAAAACCTAAAACAAGTGGGGGTACTTTAGACGAACGAGTATAAAAACGGTAATATTGTTTGAGTCATACAGTATGAGTTCGAAGAGAACGCAATTTGAACAAGATTTTATTAACTAACCTGGATGATATTCAATTTCTTTATCTCCTAATTTAATTGCTTTTCCTTTCTTAATGGTATTTCTTCCCAATAATGGGTCTAATACGGCTTCAATTGATTCATCAATATTCTCGAGTAACAATACACTACCATCTATTATTGCTTGCTCAATTTTATCCAGATATTGCTTTTGTCCAAGACGAATGACTTTAATACGTTCACCAAAACGTTGTTTAATCCATTTTATGCCTGAAATTAGTATAATTATAAAAAGTAGAAATACAATTTGATTGTTAATATCACATACCTTGTAATTGCGGATCAATCATTAAAGGCCATCTTTCGCAACACGTTAAAACTGTTGCATTTTCAGCTAGAATAGACATAATGCATATTAACAATTAGAATGACTGTTATTATAGTATATTGCGTACTTGACATGCGATCTGATGGTAAACCTTCATTGTTCCAACCAGCAACAACCGCATCATCGACTAATAATGTTAACGGATCGATCTCGGCAGTAACAGGTATTGGAGGCTAGAAACAGAAAAATGGTTTTACTACTTCGACATCACTAACACTATCCCCGCATATAAATCGGCTTATCTCGAGCCGAATGTGTTTGGCTATCATCTTACGTTCAATTCGGATAATTTTGGTCTCCAATAATTTTCCATTAAATCGACACGATAAGTTTTTGTAAAACATCCCATATAGGATACAAATGCTGTTATGAGCAAAACATCACCAGGCGTCGTGTTTTCAGATAGCCGATAACCAGCAACAGCTTCACGCCATCGAACATTTTCCGAGGCTAACCCACCGACGAGTCGATTGGCTAATGATATTGTATATGCTGTACGATCAGCTTCCTCTTGACATTTTTGTTTTGCGGACATGGCTGTATCATACTCAGCTGTTAGTTTCGCCAATGCTTCTTCTAATTGCTACAATGAACAAAGAGAATTCACGAGTTATAATGTAGGACTTTCCACTGGCAGTTGAACATTTGGTTGTTTTAGTACGTGACAAAAGTATGTCCTTCTTGTATCTCAGAAACCACGAGAGCTCATGTCTTCAATATGTGTGGACACAGTTCTTAATACATATTTTTTTTATTAATTCCTCAACGAGTTTAAGGATACTTCCCCTCTCTTTCACCTTGTTGGCAAAGTTGAAGACGCAGATCCAATTGACACCAAGTTTATAAGTTTTCATCAAAAAGGTAGCGAAATGTCCTTATTTTGGAACTCAGGCATCCCTCCACATTAGGCTATGTTCAACTCAAAATCCAAACTTTTTTCAGAAAAGAGAGATAATTACCCATAAACTTATTGAGTGATAAACATGTAAGAATGAGAGCTATGCACACACAAAACTTGTAGAGACGAGATCCGTAGACAACATACTCTTGATGGGTACTGTAACCAGAGCTGGACGAGTCTATAATTTTTAAAGAGAGTGACATATATGCGTCTATATATCCCATAGTGGTATTGAAAAAAAAAATTTCCTGTTCATTTATGTTAAAAGTTGATGGATGGGATTCAAAATATAAAAACTCAGGTCCAAGTCAACCAAAAAATCTATCAGTCCGGATCTGAGTCCAAGTCTGCACTCGCCCAGGCCTGACTGCAACAAGTAGCTAAGATTCTCAAAAAAGTCACGAGATTTGTTAAAAATCAAATAACTCACCGCCACTTGTTTATTAACAATCTCTAATTTATCTCGAGCCGCTTTCAACTCGGCATTTGCTTTTTCTAGAGCTAGTCGTTTGGGTTCAACTTCACAGTAGACTTCATAAAATTTGACAATATTAATAACCCACGCACATAATCCGGCTGCCGCAGCAGATTTTGATCTAATATTATCCGGTTGAAATTCTAAATAAAAGGATAAAGAAATAAAAATTTGATTTCGAACCTGAACTTCGAATGGTGTGACTAACAAAACCATGAAAAAATAGTAGGAAAGGAATTAAACTGAAACTTTTATTGTAAATTTTAGAGATTTTCATGTAAAATAATTAAAGTAAATATAAGTGACTATTTTGCACACTGCCAAGGCTAACACTTGAGGATATTATGAAATTGTTAAAAGTTTTTAATTTGTGCATTATGAAGGCTTAGCAGATGTATGTCAGAAGCCTTCCGTTTGTGAATTTCTAGAACAGAGATGTTGGATAACGATATCATGCTGACTAATGGATGATTTCTGTGGGTTTAATATCATTGTGTCACTGCTATATACCATTCGAAAGTTCTTGTTATACCCAGGGATAAAAAAATTGACAAAAAAACGCGTTTTTTTTTCGTTTTTAACGACCAAAAAACGCGTTAAAGGTTTCAGAACCAACGCGTTTCTTTTTGTCGTTTAAACGCGTTTTTCTTTTATCTATTCGTTTGAAAAGGCGTTTTTCGGAATTTCGCAACGCGTTAGAGAACGCGTTACTTTTGCGTTAAAAACGTACAAAAGACGCGTTTTCAAACGTTCTAAAACACGTTTCAGATGAAACATTTAACGCGTTTTTTGATCGTTAAAAACGAAATAAAACCGTGTGAGAATAGAAAATTTTGGTAAAGCCAAAGGTGAGACTTGGCTACCCAGTGGGACTGATCTAAAAATAGTTGAAAGTCTATAATAAAGAAAGTACAAAACTGATGATCTAAAATAAAACTGACAAAAAACGCGTTTTTTTTCGTTTTTAACGACCAGAAAACGCGTTAAAGGTTTCAAAACCAGCGCGTTTTTTTTGTCGTTTAAACGCGTTTTCCGGAACGCGTTAGCGAACAGCCATTTATAAACGCGTTAGCGCACGATCGTTAAAAGAGCCGTTTAAACGCGCTTTTTGTCGTTCAAAAGTTTAGAATAACGCGTTCTTCGACAACGCGTTTGCTAACGACCGTTAAATTAACCGTTTTCTGGCGTTTCTGTTGAACGCGTTTTCTAACGACGTTAAAATGATATAACTTCGAATTTTTTTCGTTTGGTAAACGCGTTTAGAAACGACA